>BSBK01003960.1:2305000-2479879 GCA_027943335.1 Chamaecyparis obtusa | reverse complement strand
ATGTATACAAGTACATGTACATATGTATGTACATCTAGATATGTATGTACATATATATATATTATAATTAAAACTTATAACATGTATCCCTATTGGCTGATTTACTTTGTAAATCTGTAGTACTTTTACTGACCGATGCTGCTGTAAGATTATTGACGAAGGCTGTAGTAAGTATTTCATACACTCAATATGTCATGGCATGGGATGCATCCAGCCATATCATTCAATATAGCTGGATAGTCGTTGCCGCATTTGAAAAGGTGTACTTGTGTCCATTGGAAATATTGTCCAGAGTGATTGATTGCTGGATATTGGCTAAATCGTAAACTAAAACCATAAAAACACTCAATATGTCATGGCATGGGATGCATCCAGCCATATCATTTGATATGGCTGAATAGCCGTTGCTGCATTTGAAAAGGTGTACTTGTGTCTATTGGAAATATTGTACAGAGTGCTTGATTGCTGGATATTGGCTAAATTGTAAACTAAAACCGTAAACTGTAAAATGGGTGACCTCTCGGGAAGTCCTAGTGCTTCACCTCTGTGAGCATCACCTAGATCCAATGAGTGCTAAGTGTTCCATTCATTCTCATGAGAGATGGGTTCGTGTGAACCACTACTCATGAAATATGGGTCAATGAGTTTGACTCAGAAAACTACACAGTTAAATCCTGATAGCAATATCACAATTTAACTTGCTATGGAAAATATCTCCTAATTATCAATTGATAAGCTTAAGGGGCTTTCTAATGAATGGTTCATAAGGCACAACACTTGGTGAAGGTTTTGCAAATGGGGTTGCAAGCAGAGTGGATTTAACCATGGAGGAAACTTCGTAGTTAAGTGCGCTTGAGCTGGAGTAGTACTGGAATGGGTGACCTCTCGGGAAATCCCGATGCTTCACCTTTGTGAGCATCACTTAGATCCAATGAGTGCTAAGTGTTCCATTCATTCTCATGAGAGATGGGTTCGTGTGAACCACTACTCATGAAATATAGGTCAATAAGTTTGACTCAGAAAACTACATAGTTAAATCCTGATAGCAATATCACAACTGTATGAGGGAAGTTTGAAAAAAAAAGTAAGTGTGTATGAGGGAAGTTTGAAGTTTGAAAAAGTTTGAAAAAAAAAAAGTGTCCCCCTTGCTAAGATTTGCATTTTAGTTTACGAAACAACGTTGCCTTGATTGCTGTGTTGGGCACAATAATCAAAGTAGCAAGTCAGCTATGTCTACGAAGGATTTTGGACTATAATACATACATGCTAGAGAATTCAATTGGTCAAAGACCACGTAGATTGATTTGTGTTAAGCTAGAGGCCTGAGGTAAGGTAGTGGCGACTTAGGAGAGGTGCTACCGCATTCAAGATGATTCAGGTGTCTTTCAAATTAAAAAATGCTTCTAAATCTGTTTACCTTTGTGCTCATCAAGGAGCTGGAGGGAGAGGAAATACTATTGTGGATAGAGGTGAAGAAAGGCGCATTTCTAACCCAAGGGGCAATGTGAGACTCTACAAATAGAGATGGCCATGGATAAATGGGGATCATAGATAACTCTTCCCTTATGTTCAACTTTTCCTTCTTATTGAGTCATTTGGAAGAGATGCAGATGTATGTTAATGGTTGTATCATGCCTTGTAGCTTACAGGCATTGGGATCTAACTTTGAATGTAAGATGTGCTTCCTGAGAGATTAGATTCAATGCGGCCCTCTCTTCAACTATCCCAATAAAAGAGGTGTTTCTAGATTCTAGACGTAACATCCTCACATCTGAACAACCGGGCCCTTAGAATGCAGCCGCCCTACTATTCTAAAGGGCAAACATCAGCAACGGATAACCGCAGCGGCCTATAGATTGGTTGGGCCCTGTTTTGCAGCGGATACAGCAGCAGATATGATTTAGGATGAGAATTCAAGCATAGTATACTCCCCAATGCATAGATAATTGACAAACAGCAGAGCGGATAACAACGGATAACCCCCGCGGATACAGCAGCAGATAGTAAAAGAATCCTGCAGAGGATAGAGACTACTCTACTTTTTCAACACCCAATAGTCCTATCAACCCCTTTATAATATAGGGCCAACTAAAACCACTCCAATTCACACTTCTCCAGCAGGGAAGGCCCTTACTATCTATAGGCAACCACAACTCATTCTCAAGCTTCCATTAACCATCATCATAACGAAATGTATTACTGAAAGCACTTACCCTATAGCACTACCCCTGCATAGGGGCGGACCATCCATCCTTCCTCCGGTTTCCTTCCAAGTTGGTTCTGTGGGCAACTATCCCACAGATTAGATTCAATGCGGCCCTCTCTTCAACTATCCCAATAAAAGAGGTGTTTCCTGAGATGATGATAGTTACACTGATAGCTTCCCATATTGAAAATCGATGTGCAAGAAAGCAAAATCCCATTAAAAAGTTAACAAACGAAAGACGTCTTCTTCTATATCAAACGAAAAGGAAATAAAGTAGCAGATTTTGCTTGCCAATCTCAGCCTATAGCCAAGAACGAAATAAATTAAATAAATTCGTTTGTAACAAGATAACATTTGAATCAACGCTGGACTTTGCATCACTCTAGCTTGGAGAGAAAGATGATGAAAGGCAACTCCAAGAAGTGATCCAACAGAACCGTGCGCCTTCACCATTCATGTTTGCCTACTATGCAGGAAGATGGATGGAGAGAGGAAGTGCCACCCGACTCCGCTCGGACGAGGCCTATCCTCTATAGTGGGAGTTACCATTGAAGAAATCTTAAATGGCAGGAATCTTCTTTCATGCACGGGTGTTCATATGTTGAGATCAATTTTGCACGTAGCCGGGTGGTGAATCAGGTGGCAGATCTAATCGACTGTGGTTCCTTGAGAGAGATTAATCTTTGTTTTCGATCCCTCAGGGAGTTCCCAAGGTTGAAATGTTTACGGAATGTGGAGAAAGTGGAATTTAGTGTGTATGATAAAGTGAAGGGGCCCTTTGATTGTACAGAATACGTGGAGCTTCAAAGTACTGACATCAACAGTCGGTCTTGGTGGATTGCGTTAGTATTCCTCGCTGAATATAAGAAAGTTTCCGAAACTGTATTGTGGGATCGTGATGCAGTGAAGGCATATCCAGATATAGATGTGCCAAGTGCTTTAGTGGCATGTTCAAATATAGATGTCCAGATAGAGCCTTGTGTTTCATTAAAAGTTTTCTCAGCGCTCAAAGTTTTGGAATGTTGTGACGAACTGAAAGATCTTCACCTTTGGAATTTAAGAAATGTAAAGAAGCTTCTGAATCTGAAACTTCTATCAAAATTGACTGTGCTCAAACTTGGCAAGTGTGGAATAAGGGAGCCCCCGGATCTTACATCATGTGTCTTGTTGGAGGATGTTTGTTTTTCCACGCTGGAAAATTTACAAAGTTTTCCCAACTTCTCACAACTGGAGAAACTAAAGAAGTTAAGATTATATAATTGCTGGAGGGTTGAAGATCCTCCTGATATCAGTGGATGCAATGAATTGCAGGTATTCCATCTAGTGTATAACGACAGTATGAAAGGACCGCCAAACATGGGAGAGATGTGGATAGTTCTGAGTTCCATGTGGACCTTGAATGGTGGAGAGCTTTACAGAGGAAACCTTCTCAAATTAACAAGAAATCGTTCGACTGTGTGTGTTTTGATCGACGAAAAAGGTTGGGAGGGGGAGATAGGAGTTCAACTTGTGTGAAAACAAGAAATTTTTCTTGGTTTACTTTCCTTCACAGCTAATGAAAATTAACAAACCAGCAGGCTTTCAAAAACCAAATCACAAGAAACCACAAGCATTTACACAAAAAAATGGAGATTATTCTGAAAGCACAATAATGAGCAACCATTTAAGCAGAGAAAAACAAAGATGATATTGCCATTTAAGCAGCGAATTTTTTATTTTATTTTTTTATTATGCATGAATTGAATTGGGGGTTCGAGGTGCGCTATTTAAACTACAATCTGCTTCGTATGCTTACAATCTGCAGAATCTTCTCCAATCCGATATCCTATTTTCTTGAGCACCTTCGTCTCTCCACTTCAAAACAATATCAAGGACAAGGGCTGCAGTGCAACATAGTTCCTGCCAAGTGCAGGCAGGGTAGCATGAAAATTGTAAAAAATCTATTGAACTGGTATAATAAAATAGGAAATCAGGCACAAACATATATAAATCTGTACTTTTAATTTCAAATGTATCAACTCAGAAGAGGTAACCACCGCGACATACCCATAGACAGTTTAGACTTGACAAGTGCAAAATTCAATAGCACAATCAATCCCTAGGCACTCCAATGAGGCCTACTCACACCAATTAAAATGTAAGAGGAATCTTGCAAGGAAAGATAAGAAAGCTGCCACAATATATATAGTAATATTTGCTTAATCTTTCCTAGATTAATACAATGAATGGAGCTTAATCATCAATTGGTCCCGCTTACCACAATCAGTGACACACTCAGGATATTCTAGCCATTGGGGATAGATAAATTCAATATTGTGGACATTGTATGGCTCCAACTCACCACAACAGATAGCAATAATTCCCTTTTCCACACAACCATCTCTTCACTGCTAAAGAAACTGGAGTACTTATGAATTTATCCTTTCAAGAAATAATTTGGGTCCAACAAAGGAATAAGGTTTTGTAAATGTGCATTCCAATCTTCAACTCACACTAAATTTGAGGCTATTTTAATTTTTAAATGTAAATCTTAAAGACTAAAGCTTAGATGTTTATGTTGCACATATCACCATAGTGTAATATTTGAACTTCAATATGAATAATATAGTGTAATATTTGAACTTCAATATGAATAATATGAATGAGAAAATGCCACCATACATCTATATTTCATCAGCATAATATTGAAAGTTAATAAAGATCTGAAACAAGTCAAGAGCCTGCAAACACAACTCCATGTTCTTGAAGGGAGATTAGAAAACATGGTTGTCAAATCACTATGATTATGTAAGAATCAGCAAACTGAATTTACAAAAAATTGATTTATCATGATCAAAGTACAATTCAAATTTGAAATTAGTTAAAACATGGTTGTCAAATCTTTATGATTATGTAAGAATCAACAAACTGAATTTACAAAAAATTGATTTATCATGATCAAAGTACAATTCAAATTTGAAATCAGTTTCTCTATGTGAAAATAAAATTTCTACAAATTATTTTGTTAACATGAGATGTTTCTGAATTTGAATGTGCAAATTTATACAGTCAAATCCAAAAACATCTAATTTCTCTTTTGCAGGAGTCTAAATGAAAGAAATCAAAATAAAATGTTCAGAAAAAATCAATAACTGAACATCGATCCAATGAGAAAAGAGTAGAGATAGGTTTGGGGGTTTTAATGGTGGGTTTGAAGAAGTAGCGTCCTTGCTCTGTTAAAGTTGTGCAAACACAGGCAGCCCTGTTCTTCAATTTCATCCAACCTTTGCCCAAACTTACTATCAATTTTCCCCGAAAGTATTCCCACTTGTTGAAGGGGATAAACTTCATCTTCTCTTGCAAGGCAAATTCCCATTATAGTTTTTTTCAGTAGCTACAGTGACAATTAGTCTGGACTTCCCAGTATCACCGACTTCTATAACAGTGACACGAACATTTGTTGGCCATTTGTAGTCTTCCTTCAACCTATGCTACCCATCTTACTTTGACTTATGATAATAAGAAGTTGTTCCTATCACCTTCAGCAAATGACAACAAGGATAATTTTGACATAAAGAAAGGCAAAAACAAATGAGGAGAAAAATAGAAAATAAATATTAAACAAAATATGAATAAAACAGATAAAGGAATGTAGGAGAAAATAAAATCTTAGCATAAATATCAATTTTACAGTGCACAAATCTTCCCAAACATACCTAAAATTTTACCTAGCCATGAAGCTGAAAATAAAAGGTGACATAGGAAACAAAACATTACTGAAAATCCCCTCAATAAGTTGTAAATAGCATAAGATGGTTAGGGTTTGAAACTAATTTTAAATTATACCTCTTTTCTATTTCTTTTTGCACGTACTCAGCTTCGAACGCTGGCCTTTGTCCAGCGAATAAGTAGGGTTTTAGAATACAAGTTCATGTTAAATTTCATCAGAAAGTAGACTACCTGACGGCACAAAAATTGTATTAAAAACTAAATACAAAGAAACCTGTAATGGTATTGTACCCAGATGCAACAATTTAAGATTTAAATACAAAGTTGTATGAATTTTATTAAATAGAGTGATGAATGAACAAAAAATAAATTAACAGAACTAATGAACCCTGGAAGATTTTAAAGACCGCAAAACTTCAAGGGAAATGAGCTGGAGGAATGATGTATTTTACAGTACCAAAGACAAAGCGCTCCTGAATTGTTCAACTTCTTATGTCAGTGGATGATTTTTTCCGAACTTCCAAACACTAGAATAAGGCAATCAAAGATCAAACGGAATCAACATATACCTGCAGTTTCAACGTGAGCTTCAAGCCCTTGAGCAGAGGTGAGGCATGAAAACAATCGAATATGACAAAATGGCCAGAATTTTGTCTAAAAAACTAGAGAGGATTGTTAATTTGTCGGAGAGAAAAAACTCAAATGTGAAGTGCATTGGAAGAGTGCCCTCGATTGCGGTATTAAAACAATACATGTTGATTGATGAACTAAAACAGCAGCACAAAGAATGAAAACAGAGCATAAAAACAGAGCAGCACATAAAAACAGAGCAGCAGAACAATACTCAAATATATCAATGAAGCACACTTTATTATCAAAGCACTGTAATTTTTCTTCATGTAGTTACAGCTGAGAGGAATGCTCTATTTATAGAGCTCATACATATTTCTAGAGGATTCTTGAGAAGCTTCAAGAAATGAAGCATTCTAGAGATTTCTGCATATTTTTAAATTCACATATTGTACAAAGAGAGAAGCTTCATGAGGCAGGAAAGTTCTGAAGTGAGCATTAAATACCCAGCTACTACATTTTAGAATAAACATTATTCTAACACCTCCCCATAATGTTTATTCGGAGAGAGTAGAAACATATTTGAGTTGCAATAGATCTCTAAATTTCATAAATTTGGCTATGGATAATGCTTTTGTAAATACATCAGCAACTTGATCTTCTGTTCCACAAAATTGTAGCTCCACCTCTTGACTTTCAATTAAATCTCGAACAAAATGATGATGCACTTCTATATGCTTGGACCTTGCATGATATACTGGATTCTTTGCTAGCTTGATAGCACTTTGATTAGAGAGTCTTGTGGATGATGCAATTCTTCAAGTAACCTCCTAAGCCATAATGCTTCTTGAGATGCCTTTGATGAACCAATATATTCAGCTTCTGTAGATGAAAGTGACACCGTTGATTGCTTCTTGCTGCTCCACGAAATCGGTCCCGATCCAAGATGGAAGATATATCCTGAAGTTGACTTTCTATTATCAATGTCACCTGCATAATCAGAATCTGTATATCCAACTAAAGTAGGCTCTCCTCCATATTTGTATTCAATGCCAAGCTGGTAAGCACCCTTAATATATCTTAATATTCTTTTAGTTGCTTTCCAATGTTCAATGTGTGGATCTGCCATGTATCTGGATACAATACCAACTGCATATGCAATATCTGGTCTAGTTATAGTAAGATACAGAAGATTTCCAACAAGTTGCCTATACAATTTTCCATCTACTTTCTTTTGAGTAGAGTTAGCACTCAACTTTAATCCAACTTCACATGGTGTATTACATGGTTTACAATCACTCATATTGAATTTTTTAAGTACATCAAGAGCATACTTAGTTTGAGAAAGCATGATCCTTCCTTTTTCTTGCCATACTTGCATACCCAAAAAATAGTGCATTAGTCCTAAATCAGTTATTTCAAAAACTTGTTTGAGTTGATCTTTAGTTATCTCAATATCATGTGTGTGATCTCCTGTAATAATCAAGTCATCCACATACAGTACAATGATAACAACTTTATCATCACTATATTTCACATATACATCTGGATCAGCATTGCTTCTTTTAAATCCAACATCTAGAAAGTACTTATTGATTTTTGAGTACCATTCCCTTGGTGTTTGTTTGAGACCATAGAGTGATTTTCTTAGTCTACACACCAAATGTTCCTCTCCATATTTAATAAATCCTGGTGGTTGTTGCATGTAAATTTCTTCTTTTAAATCACCATGCAAAAATGCACTTTTTACATCCATTTGAAAAAATTTTCAACCAAACTTTGCAGCCAAAGCAACTATTGTACGAATGGAAGTCATCTTAGCTACTGGAGCAAAGGTTTCAGTATAGTCTATACCTTCTTCTTGTGAGAAGCCCTTAGCTACTAACCTTGCTTTGTATTTTTCAATAGCTCCATCTGATGTGAACTTGGTTCTATAGGTCCACTTGCAACCAACCACATTTTTTCCTTCTGGAAGTGTTGTTAGTTCCCATGTTCCATTCTTTATTAAAGAATTGTATTCTTCTTGCATAGCCACTTCCCACTCATCTTTTCCTTTTGCTTCTTCATATGTGCTTGGAGTGTCAACCTGCATCACCTTAGTCATAAGAGCATAGTTAGCAAATATATTTCTAGGACCTTCTTGATAAATTTCTTGGATGCTTCTAAATTTCTTTGGATTTTTATTATCACTTTCACTTGATTCTTCTACTTGAGTCTCTTCCCATGTAGTAGTTTGCACACCTTGACTTTGACCTTTAGTAGAAGTAGAATTTTCTTCATCAATCAAAATTGGAAAGAAAGATAATGTTGGAGAGTTATCATTCTTAACATCTTCATCAAACCATACATTTCTTTTAATATAGATTTCATTAGTTCTAGGATTGTATAGCCTATATCCTTTTGATTCCTCACTATATCCAACCATTATGCACTTCTCACTCTTCCTTTCAAGTTTGCTCCTTCTTTCATTAGGAATGTGAGCATATGCTTTACAGCCAAAAATTCTAAAATGAGATACTGTAGGTTTTCTTCCACTCCATGCCTCTTCTGGTGTTGTGTTCAAAACCGCCTTAGTAGGTGTTCTATTCAAAATATATACGGCAGTATGAACTGCTTCAGCCCAAAATTTAGCTTCTAGATTTCTAGAATGAAGCATACTCCTAGCCATTTCTATTATAGTTCTATTTTTTCTTTCAGCAACCCCATTTTGTTGGGGTGAATAAGAGACAGTTGATTCCTTCTTTATGCCATGTTCTTTACAAAAATCTAAAAAGGCCTTATTCATGTATTCAGTCCCTCTATCAGTTCTTAGTATCTTTAAATACTTTCCACTTTGTTTTTCAGTCAAAGCTTTAAACTCCTTAAACTTTTGAAATACTTCATCTTTCTTTTGTAGAAAATATACCCAAATTCTTCTACTATAATCATCTATAAAGGTGAGAGCATACCTTGATCCTCCAATTGATGGTGTTTTAAAAGGACCCATTACATCACTATGGACTAAATGTAGAGGAGTTTTTGCTCTCCATGATTTACCTTGAGGGAAACTTTCCACATGTTGTTTTCCCATTGCGCATCCTTCACATACCTTGGGACTCAATGATATCTTTAGAAGCCCATGCACCATTTGCAATCTCTCCATAAGCTTAAGACTTTGAAAATTGACATGCCCCAAACGCTCATGCCATAACCTGCTCATATCATCATATTGGGCAATAGCACACATATGTTTATCTCCACATTTAAGTAAATTCTTGAAACTTATATAATCCATTCTCCATTTTACCAATTGCAATAACTCTATAATTATTATTGACATCCTTGATTAAACACTTATCACTGTAGAATTCTATTTTATGTCCTTGACTTGCAATTTGAGATATTGAAAGTAGATTTGTTTTTAATTCAGGGGCTAACTTCACATTTTTGAACAATCCATTATCAACTTTGACATTACCGGTCCCTTTAACTTCTAAAGCACTATTATCCCCCAAATATATTTTCTCTATATTATTTTCACTTATTGATTCAAATTGATTCTCATTATGAGACATGTGTTGTGTAGCACCAGAATCAATAACCCAATCATCTTTGAAAGTATTATTTTCTTTAAGAGCAACACAAAATGCATTTCTTTTAGAATCACCAAATTTTGGAGAATTATTTGTCTTTTTCTCTGTATCTCTCTTCTTCTTAAAACACTCATTTGCCTTATGACCCATTTTACCACAATAATGACATTTCCATTTACTTCTATTATGATCTATATATGAAACACTCTTATTTTCATTCTTCCAATTTCTTTCTTTAGATTGATTATCTTGTGACTTCTTATAATATTGTTTTCCTTTCATTACAAATGCTTGAGATTCACCATCAAATGATTCTTTTTCTTTAACTTGTCTTTTCTCTTCTTGAACCAACTTAGCACACAATTCTTCCGATTTAATACTTTTTAATTTATCCGCAGTATCTAAACCCCTTATAAATGATTGATAAGTTCCTGGAAGACTTTGTAATATAATTTGCACAAAATCTCTATCATCTATATCTTTTCCAAGAGAAGCAAGCTCATTCTTCTTTTCCTTTAACTTACTTAAATGTGAGACTATCTCTTGTGAGCTTGATAATTTCATATTATATAACTCGGTAGTGAGAGATAAGATCCATACATCACCTGAATTTTGATATAAATCCTTCAAAATCTCCCATACTTTGACTCCACTTCTCTCATTACGAACTTCCGAAAAAACCTCTTCTAAAAGTGTAAGCTTGATTAGTGCTGCTGCCCTCTTGTCCCTTTTATCCCAATTATCTTGATCCTTTCTTGGGTTTGTAGGCCTCTGTTCACTTCCAGTTACAATATCATAACAATTTTGAAGAGTTAGAGTGATTTCAACATGAGATATTCAATCATAATAATTTTTCCCATTTAATTTAACTGTAGGCAAAGTTACACCAAGTGACTCCATTGTTAAATTCTCTCCTTTTTGGATGAGAATGAAAGATATTTGGAAAACTTGAACACCCAAACTTGAAATTGAAAAAATCTCACCAATTTGTTGAAGAAAAACCCTTTCTTTTGCTGCAATATTCTTCCTTTGATGTAGTTTTCTTTTGTCCCAAAACAAACTGCTGTTCACTCCTTGGTTAAAGCCTGCAACTGTAAAGATTCATACCAAAAAAAAACATATATTCATTCCAAAGCACCATATATTCACAGCCCAAAGAACTGAAACAGCTCTGATACCATGATGAACTAAAACAGCAGCACAAAGAATGAAAACAGAGCATAAAAACAGAGCAGCAGAACAATACTCAAATATATCAATGAAGCACACTTTATTATCAAAGCACTGTAATTTTTCTTCATGTAGTTACAGCTGAGAGGAATGCTCTACTTATAGAGCTCATACATATTTCTAGAGGATTCTTGAGAAGCTTCAAGAAATGAAGCATTCTAGAGATTTCTGCATATTTTTAAATTCACATATTGTACAAAGAGAGAAGCTTCATGAGGCAGGAAAGTTCTGGAGTGAGCATTAAATGCCCAGCTACTACATTTTAGAATAAACATTATTCTAACATTGATGCCCCTCTTAGAGGATACAGAACGTGTCCAAGCACAATGCCTTCCTACAGGTGCAACATCTCGATAGGAGTGTGTTCTCTTGCCTACACCCATCGCAATCTCCAAGATTTCCTTTTTTTTTTTTGCCTTTCGTCTGGCTCTCGTGGCCTCTGCATGTCTTCTACAAAAACGAGAATCGCCAGCTGTTACTGCCTTCTCCAAAAATGGTAACCCCAAGACTTCAAATTTTCCCCCTTCCTCTATATATGTGCGTTCTCTTGCATAGAAATCTTCAAAGCCTCTGATTTGGCCAATGGAAATCTGCCAACATACATATTGCACAGACATTCCTTTAAATGTCGATCATCTCCTGCTAACAAACATTTGAGTAAAATGTCACAATGTACAAAAAAAAGCAGCAATGTTATTGGACGTAGAGGACAAGTTTAATCACTGTTTAATGATTTACCCTCCGCAAGAGTTCTCTGCATGGCAGGAACTAACAAGCAGTAAATTGTATTATCCAATCCCGTTATAAAAGGCGAATGAGGCAATGAGCCTGGAGAAAGTAGTTGCAGAAATAAATCCTCCTGAAAAAAGAAATGATAGCAGATTGCGTGGAAGTGCAGTCCATGTTATTGCATGTATAAAGCATCTAAAATCAGCATGACATACGTTTGTTATTCTCCTAGTCACTGTAACACACCAAACCTTGCGAAAACTTTCCTAAGTTGACGTGTGTAGCCATGGGGTTTAAAGCGTTTAGCTACTACATGTCAGAGTAATGATGACTGACTGACATAATTCCAAGATGTGCCTTTATTTTTTCTCTATCGTGCATTTAGATCACACCAAATTTTGGAAGTTTTGGCAGGCATTCCACCTGCATCGTATTCTAGTCTTTGATTTGCTTTGGCTGGATAACGAATGATATGATTTAATACACTGATTGTGCCCCACGCCAATATCAAATATAGGTATCTCTTGTTGAGATTTACTTGTAAACTAACGACTGTTGATATTAATACTAATTGTTAACGCTAGTCCAAGACAATAATTGTATTTATAGATTATAATAACTGAAGATTAAAAATTAGGGGAGAAGAATTAATAGTTAAGTTTTAAAATCTTTTATATAATAGATGTTTATTTGATGAATCTATATTATTAAATATGACACTATAAAATTATGATTTCTGTTTTAATGTGAAAAAGATTTTATAAAAAAGTTTATTGTCTAATTGTAATTCAGTCATATATTGTTAATATGTTGCCTGTCATCACATTATTTTTTATCTTTTAGATTTAAAATTTTTATTTTATTTAATTTTATGAATAGTCATGATCATTGCTAAGATTTTAGATCTACATTACTTTTTATTGAAGTGATTACGATGTCCCAAAGAAAAATTAGATTAATAATTGTATGCTAACTCATTGTTAGCAATTTTGCTTTATAAATCTAAGAATCATTTTATCAATTCATAATCAATTCTAATAATTTAAACTTTAAATAACAATTATTAATTCTAAATACTGAACATCAATAAATAATATCACAACTAGTGAAACATAATCAATAATATATCATTTCCTTAATACTATTCAAATTTTGAATAATTAATTTGAAGTGAGAAAACACATAGATTACAGAGTAGATTACAGAGCAGTTTCAGATGGTGCAAAACTACGAATACCGTTTTTTTAATTGCTCTATGGAATAAGCATTGCCAAATTTTGCAACGAATATTTTGTTGCAAACATTTATTTAGAAAAGGTCACTTATAAATGATGTGAACAAATGCTTTTGAGCACTATTTATGAGGGTGGCAAATATATGGGAAATGTGGTCCATGGACCATTCTCAATTGTCTAGTTTCAACAGCTGGCTGAGGTTAAGAGGGCTCATAACATCAGGCGAGCCCCCGAAAATGTCGTCGACAATGATTCTGTTTGCCTTCTCAGAGGGGTGGTAATTGTCCCAGAACAAATACTCATCTCTGTTTCTACACAGATTTGAAGTTGCAGTGCAGCCGCCGACTCCATTGTAATTTCCTTGTCCGCAACATGCATTCGCCGTATCCGTAAATCCTACAATTACGAACACCATAGAATATAAAACATTTTGAACAATACCCATTAAAAATAAGCTAAGGAGGTGTATGATAAGGTTGGATTTACCGTTTTCTGCAGGATTATAGAACAAGTCCATGTTCATTTGATAGCTGTCGGCAAAAGTGTAAACCTGAGCAGAAACCTCACTATTGAGTTGATTTATAACAGATTTAAGCTGTGAGTTAAAAAGCGAAGTAGCTTGCTGAAGTTCTACAGCGCATTCACCATTGCGAGACCTGGCGGCCTTCACTCCTGGAGCACACCCCAATGGCCCTGTTGATGTTACTAACACTCTTCTGCCTCCCAAGTCGTACATTCTCTGCATTATAAAAACATTTAATCAAAGCTTTCAAATATACCCACCAAATCAATTGCAGAAACATAAAAAATAATATAAAATGAGCATTACGAGAGAATTTGGTTAAACAATATATTCGAACTTTTGATTTGTTTAGAACCTTTACATTGTCTAAGTCAAATCGATCGAGTATCATAAGTCACTTTTCCGTTCAACCTATATTCTAATCTTTTCATAATTTTGGGGGAGGGAGTGCCATGGGCTTCCCACGTATCCATATAATCTTTTTCTAACTAGAATTTCAAATCAAATTAATAGATTCATTTTATTAAGAAATATAGTGTATTTTTAATTGAGGTTGTTGTTACTGAGAAACTTCATACTCACTCATTTAAGTTAGAGAAAGATGATTCTTGTCACATCTAGAATTTCAAATCAAATTAATAGATGTATCTTACTAAAATCAGTCTGTTTGTCGACTTTTTCTATAATTGATAAAAAAAATGCAACCCACAAATAAGATTCTTGTAACAATTATCGTGACAACTAAAATTTCCAAAAATTGAAATGAACTAACAGCATTATAGTTAAGCCTAACCCAACTGTTGCAAAGGATATTAGAGGTAGCTTAAGGAGTGGTTGAGTTTGTAATTTAAATTAAAATAAAAGCAAAAACTAATGGGTAGTTTAACAAAGGCTGCTTTTAATTTTTTTTGTGTAGCTGAACTTTCTAGCTATCCATATTTATGTTAACTTTTTTCATTCACAGTCTGCATTTAGAAAAAGAACATGGAATTTACCCTGAGATATTTCTTATATTCCGATACTATCAGCTGAGTGTAAGCCGGTAATGAATACTGAACGGATCTTGCCGAGACAGGGAGTAGGTAGTAGTTATTGATGTAATCATTTCCTCCCAGATTAATCGACATAAGACCTTCTGCAACAAGTCTGTTAGCTGCAGCAACTCCAACAAGCTGCGACACCTTGTTTTTATATTCAATAAAATATTGGAACTGCTGCGGCATCCTGATTATATTTTCCTGCAAACAGAAGGAATCATCATTCATTCTCCTTGGTAGAAGTAAAATAAATATGAACTATTAGAAATAATATTCATACGAATTGCACTCCAGTGTCGTTTAGAATCCCAACGCCCGCTGAAGCGAAATTAGCACCCCTTAGCAATGCATTTCCTCTAAGTGAAGGACTCAAATATGGCAGCACAGATTCTGCTCCCAGCTTCTCGCCTGCAATTCATACAGTACTTCTACATTTAATATCACCCTCATCGTTATTTTATCTAATCAATCGCATCTATAATTCAAAATTGGGGACCAAGCTGCCTAATAGTAGACATGATCTTTTCCTGATCAATCGTCTGGAATGAAAATGAACGATTTATAAATGCTAGTAAGATCTGGTTTTTGACAAGGCATTCAATCTTTCAAATTATTAAAAACTTACTGAAAAAAAAATACTGTACCGAAAGTTTCTAGATTTGACATTCCTTATTGTATTTTTCTCCAATAAACCTATGTCTTCGTGCGGATGTTAAGTGCTATTTTTGCTTAATTTTAGCAGAGGAATGTTTTGATGTATTTTTTAAGGTAGGAAAAGGATAAATTGGAATCTTTTTGGTGGACGGCTATAATTTAGGAATTGAAATTAAGCATTTAAAAAATATGGGGGCTGGAAATAAGCATGACTGCTTATTGAAAATTTTTGATGTGACTTCTCAAATTTGTTTCTATCGTTTTTTATTGTGACTTTTCTGTAACAAAAATATTGTTACTAATTTTACTAAAAATACAATTAATAAGCAGCCAAATTTCATAATCATGGGGCCACCAGCTCCACAAAATGCTGTTAAAAAACTTGAGCAGCGACTACTAGCCAAAATAAACTTAGCAGTCGCATGGGGTCTTGCCCTAATTTACTATATTGATAACCATAGAATATGACCATAAACTTGATACAATTCCAAAAGAAATTTAATACAAGTACATGGATTGTCAAAATGTAATGTTTCTCTATACTACTAATCTTTTAGAAAAAATGAAAAGCTAATAACAATGCATTCTTAATTGTGATATTGCTATTAGGATTCAACATGGGTCAATGAATTTGACTAGAAAAAATACATAGTTGAATTCTGATAGCAATATCACAATTTGACTTGCTGTGGAAAATATCTCCTACTTATCAATTGATGAGCTTAAGGGGATTTCTAATGAATGGTTCATAAGGCACAACACTTGGTGAAGGTTTTGCAAATGGGGTTGCAAGCAGAGTGATTTTAACCGTTGAGGTAACTTTGTAGTTAAGTGCACTTGAGCTAAAGTACTGGGATATATGACCTCCTTGGAAGTCCCGATGCTTCACCTCTTTGTACACATCACCTTGATCCATTGAGTGCTAAGTGTTCCATTCATTCTCATGAGAGATGGGTTCATGTGAACTTCTACTCATGAAACATGGGTCAACGAGTTTGACTCAAAAAACTATAGAGTTGAATCGTGACAATTTGACATGCTGTGGAAAATATCTCATATTTATCAATGCATTCGTAAGTTTCTGGATTTGACAGTTTCTCTTCTTTAGTTCTTTACTTCACTGGTTATGTTGATGATAGATCATAGAACTGAAAACATTGATACAAACAGATACACATAATCAATTCCAAACAAATTCAAATATGAACTGTAGAACTGGATGTCATTAAGAAATAACATACTAATCAAAATTGCAGAATACTGGCCAAAACAACTTGCCAAATACAGGGTTCCATACCATGATTACCATTACATACCTTGAAAGCTTACCATCCATGGAGAGACAATCAAGCACAAAAACAAGATACAGAATGAAAAAAATGATGCCAATAAGGTTAGTGTCATTTGAACTCAAAATATAATCTGCAAAATTCATGAACTGCAATGTAGAATTTTGGAAGTTGACTCACTACATACTTATAAAATCCGGGATATTGAGTCCATTGGAGAATCGGCCGGTGGGTCTTCCAGTGGGATAATCTATTCCATAAGGATACCTGTTGGCTCTGGCAGTTGTGGTGATATAATTGTTGTTTCCACTGTCCACCAGTGAATCTCCAAACACAAAGTACGCAGGCGCTTCTTTTTCATCACAAAAGCAACCTGATAACATGACTAACAATCCAACAAGAAGTGACCCAACAAGGATTGCCATTGTCTTCTCACTTCTCACAATGTAATTGATTTACTCTGACGGAAGATGTGGGCATTAGTGTAAACTTTATAGTTCTCTGCTGTTCCAAATTGAATGCGTTTACGCGTCTCTTTCTTTAAAGCGATTCAACGTGGTTCACCGATACTCAGATGAGGTGAAACTCGCATCACCCAACTGTAGGTTGGATTTACACACATTTATTGAGGGCATGTGAGGGCTGTTGCTTTCTTGACAGTATCGAGTCTCAAAAATGAATGTCTGGTCGGAATTCCCCCTTGTACGAAATCATTGTGTGGGCTCAACTATCATTAGTATCCATTTGGCAACGAATTAATAATAATTTTTTGGATAACTCAGTTATTAATCACTTTAGGCAATTCTCCCAACAATTTGCAGCTGTGGTCCTAAAAGACACATCTATTGTCTATCCAGTGTTAGAGATTAAATCCGTGAATTATATTTATCAGTATGTTTAATGAATTTATTTGATTTTAAACGATGTTTTCAAAATCATCAATTTAAGGGATCAAGTTGATTTTCAACAGCTGGTGTTTTTTCTATATTGGTTTTTTTTTTCACTTTTGTAATTTTCTGAAGTCTTGTTTTTTTAATAGTTCATTTAGCCTTTTTGATTTCATATTAAATTTATATTATATACAAATATTCTTATATGCTAAGTATTCAAGGATAAATTGTCATTTAGTTTCAACCTTCTCTTTACTGCACAAAATACAAGTTCTTTCTTCTTTCCCTTCATTAAAAAATGTTCATCATTTCTAAGATTATAAGAATTAGTTCTTAGTTGTGCAACTAGAATTCTAGTTTTCTCCTTAATTATAGTGCTTAAATAGTCTTTTTCATCACACTCTACAAAAGTTGAACTCTCTGATATAATGTATTTTATGGATCAATTTATTTGAACTTAGGGAAGAACACCAATAGCTGTTATAGCTAACTTTGCAATGATAATTTTTTTGGGTTGTCTTTATATATAACTTAATTGCTTATAGCTATTATTTTGGCTTTTGAATGGTAATGAAGAACATTGTCGGATAATGCTCCAATAATGTGCATTCACTATACTACATACCAATGGAAATAAATAACAAGACAACTAGGTGCTTACAAGGATATTTATGAGGGAGTAATTAATTTCAATAATGTGCTTTTCTCATTTTCTATCTCAGGGGAGAAGAATAAGTACTTGAGCATTCTAATTTTTGTACTTCTCAAAAATTTAGGTGGAATTTTATATTACTCACAAATTTTACAATTTGGCAAGTCAACGGATTATAATTAAGGTCTCAAGGTCACATCATTAAATATAATATCACATCAACATACTTTTTATAACCAAAGAACAATGATTAAAAGATTGTTAATAAATTCACATGTACTAATAGTCGTGCAATTATGTTCTTGGGACATGTGAATTTATTAACATATTTTTAATTATTATGCTTTGGTTATTAAAAGTATGTTGATGTGCATCATATTTAGTGATGTGGCCTTGAGACCTTAATCATAAATAGGTGACTTGTCAAATAAGATGTGGTAAATTTTTTGAGTAATATTAAATTTCCACCTAAATTTTTGAGGAGTACAAAAATTAGAATGCTCAACTACTAATTCTTCTCGTCTAAGATAGAAAATGAGAAAAATACATTATTGAAATTAATTACTCCCTCAATAGTTATGTACAAATGTTGTGGTTGCCAATAATTTTGTCAAAATCCTCCAATTAAATTCTACAAATTTTAATTACTAGGAATACAAGTGGACGACTATTAGTACAAGTGAATTTATTAACTAACTTTTAATTATTACTCTTTGGTTATTAAAATGTATGTTGATGTGACATCATATTTAATAATGTGATCTTGAAATTTTAATTATAAATAGGTGACTTGACAAATAAGATGTAAAAATTATGAATAATTTAAAATTTCTACCTAAAATTTTGAAAAGTACAAAAATTAGAGTGCTCCACTACTAATTCTTCTCCCTTAAAATAGAAAATGAGAAAAGTACACTACTCAAAATAACTACTCCCTCATAAATATTTGTGTAAGCACTTAGTTGTCTTGTTAATTATTTTTAGTGGTATGCAATATGCAATGAATGTACATTTTTTTTACTTTAAAATGATCATTTAATTTGGGTGGAGCACAAATTGTACAACATATTACATTTGAATGCACAGTCCACCTACAGAGCGACTGATATTTAAATAGGTACTTCTGGAAATGGCCAACTCAGTGTAATAGCTCACACAATTATGGAGCCCAACACACTAGTAAATTTGACCCCAAATTTTGACCAAAATTTTCGACCAAGTAGCAAAATGGTTTTGCTTGGTCGGATTGTAGAAGGAAAATTTTGATTTTTGTTTAATCCATGCTTGTGTCTATTGAACTTAGGACCATTCCCATGTTAGTCAAAATTTTGATGAACACGAGCATAACTTAAAAAAAAAGAAAAAACATCACTTTTTCATTCTTTCCGCGGCAAGAGCATAGTAGAGTTAGTGTCCCATGCCCACCAAGCCCCCTTTGCATCTTCACTGTGCCCTCGTAGATTACTACGAAATTCTTGAAGGTCTTTCTATATTTTTCCACTACATTTGAGAGGTACATGGATTTTCTAAAAAAATTCACTCTGAATCTTCTTTGTTTAAACAAAAAATTAACCTTAGATCATTAAAGGTAGTTGAAGGAATTCAAAAAATTTCTCAGCAATGGTAGTTGAAGGAATTCAGTAGAGAATAAATTATTTCTGTTTATTTAGTTAATAATGAAAAATAGGGATCTTAGTTAGGTTTGACCCATTTTACAAAAATGAAATACGAAATAAATCTTACTCTATTTACACTACAACATTTGGGGTTGAATTCCGATGGTGGGTAGCGACAATCTACCATTTGTGTGTATTTTTGTATATTTTTAAATTGCAAGTGCCCCCAATGCTGTCGTAATAACGATGATGCCGTCGTAATTTTGAAACCCGCGTGATTATAAATAAAAAAAAGAAAAAGAAAGGCTCATTTCTAATTTTCGTAAATCTGAGTTGTGCGTGCAAAGAGGGAAAAGTCAAGCTAGGCAAGTAGAGGTTGGTGTTTATGTTAGGAATGGGAACACTGAGAGGGGGGGGTGAATTAGTGTTCACTATATTTAATCTTTTTACTTTACTCTTTAAACTTATCTTGAATGCTTAAGTACTAAAATGAACATGATCAACATAAACAAGAAACATGAACTCAACACATAACACCAATATGGTTACGGGGAAACCCAAATAGGTAAAAACCCTGGTGGGAATTGACAGCCACTAATATTCTGCACTATTGTTTTGTGATCCTTGTTAGAAGATCCTTAACCCTGTTAGGATTTGTATTTACATTACTTTTAGTATAGTGACCTTGTCGAGGGTCAGACCCTATTAGGAGTCTTTTACAATAACCCTGTTAGGGGTGTGGACACACTGTCCTAGAGCTCATTGCTCAAGTGGTGAAGGCTACAACCTTCATATCTCAGATACACACTATATCTACTAGATGAACTGGTGTTGTGACACTACTTGTCAGATTAGTTCTTTTGATGTGCTGATGTTTTGACCTCTTGCAAAGATCTAATACATCTTATCAACTCTTCTCACACTTCTTCTCTACTTGTCTCAACTCTATATTCACTTCCATGCCTATTACAAAGGGCACATCTCATATTTATATGTGCTACCAAAACAATTAACTAGGTCGGCCTATAATTGATTTCATACAACGCTTCCAAGTGAATTGGCTCAAGCATGTTTACAAACAAAGTTAATTACATGTCTAAAACCTAATTACAATAGGCGCATAGCCTTTACAAAATAATATTATAGTCGCTAATCAAATTACCAACAGTCGACTGCATACATTGTTCTGTTCTAGCATTCACTGGCTGTACCTCTTCAGCTATCTGTATCTTTGTCATATGGTATCATTTGATCATGCACTCTTAGACTTAGCATGAATACATACATACAAGCTTAACTTCAAGGGCACATACCATAACTCGGTCATACACACATGTGCTGATGCTTTGATCTACTGGTGCTATGTTAACTGTCCAGTCTTCTGTACTTAGCCAATTTATGATCTTTTGATGATGTGCGTTGATTCCAAAACACTATATGACTTTATTTCCATAATGACAACACTATATCTAGTCATATACAACAGTATAGTCAACTTTCCCACAATCTCCCCCTTTGTCATTGATGGCAACAAAGGAATATGACACAGTTACTAACTGTTATCTTATAAAAAAACTTTTTTCATACTCTATCTTATGTCTCCCTTATATTCTTTACTATACATCTTCTGTCATGCCCAAAATTAGGGCAAAACACACACAACAATTTTTTTTTTAAAGACACTAACTATAAGGTTGCATGCTAAAACATGAGAACAAAACATCAACCAATGCACTCATCACACAAGGGGAGTCGAGGCATGTGCTGGCTTGCCGACATCCCCTATACGTCAGGTGCACTAGGCCGAAGGAACCACTAACTAGGGTTAATCATAAGAGACTACGAGGGAGAAATCCCTAAATCAAATCGCTCCAAAAGA
The DNA here is from genome assembly GCA_027943335.1 of Chamaecyparis obtusa. Classification (NCBI taxonomy): domain Eukaryota; kingdom Viridiplantae; phylum Streptophyta; class Pinopsida; order Cupressales; family Cupressaceae; genus Chamaecyparis; species Chamaecyparis obtusa. The sequence continues at coordinate 2,458,089 of BSBK01003960.1, read as the reverse complement.
CTATAATACTGAAATAAATTAATATTAATCTACCCTAATTTAATTAACAAAAGAATAAAGTGATGTGTAGTTATTTTAAACATTAAAATAATATCACCATTATCAATTTAATAATAAAAGTTAGGGGTTGCAAACATACCTAGGAATTATAAATGTCATTACTTTCTTAATATAATAATGTTAAAAAAGAAACATTAGCACAAGAAATATTAAGGTCAATTATTCCATAATTAAAACATTAATTTTCATACGATGAGTAAATCATAATAATAAAGATCTATTGACGCAAGCCTCATAAATTAATTCTCTTAATTCATGATCTTAGAAATAAAATTGACAAAATAACATTGTCCAAAATCAAATTCAAATCCCTATTAAAAGGAATCTTGAATTCTAAAAAGGCGGAATTAATTAATAAAAAGAAACCCAATTCCAAGGAATAAGGAAAGAGTCAACCAAATTAAATAATTAATGCCTTTTCGAAGAGAAAGATATTTCAGAATAAATAACTAAAATAAAAAATAAAAATCAAATAAGAAAGTGATTTGTGGCTCTATTGGCCGAACCTAACCCTAATTCTGAAATTAGGGATTGGCCTTAGATAAGACTTGACCAAAACCCTATTTCCTTCATTTGGGTTTTGCAGGTTGGCCAGGAGCACACAGGAAAGAAAAAAAAAACCAAAAGAGTATACATTCAAGTATACAAAGATGCATATATACACTTTCAGTGTGTGTATATGCCTCCGTATATTCTTGATATATATTCTCAATAAGAGTATCAACCTTGGAAGCAAAAACCTACGAATCTGACTTTCTACAACATCAACACAGTAAGATCTTAAGTGTTTTAAAAGACTTAAATACTCTGCAATCTGCTTTCAAATTTACTTTTCTTTGAATGCTGCAAAACGTAATTTTTCTTATAAAAACCCGAAATCTCTGAAATAGTTTATCTTAAATAAATGATGTGGAAGATGTTTAAAAAGATAAGTTGTTACCTCTTTTTTTTTAAAATACACAGATCCCCTTTTTTTTGCACATAGGCCATTGTTCAACTCTTCCTATGACGTTACTTGACATGCATGCTATATAGTAGCAGGGGTCTACGGAAGGGATTGATCGACGCAAAGGGCTGGGGTTATGCGTGTGAGGAGGGGATTTATTAAAATCCAAACTGTAATATAAATTAAATCGCATGGCAAAAGCATTGTTTGACTTGCATATGGTTTCGTTTTAAAAAAAAACATTACTTTGGTAAAGTTTCAATGATCACTAAGATATTTTACGCAGTGATTTATATACATTATTATATATGCACATATACGTTACGGTATATGTGCATATATAATAATCTATATATATATAAAATATTAAGATTTTTATACTGAACAAAAGGAAAGGTACTCGGTAGGGGATGCCATCTAAAAATTGAAATAACCCCAAAAAGTTATTATTATATATATATATCGGACATGATATAATAATAATAATAATAATATCTATATGGTTAAACAACATTACTTAAATTTTTTTATTAAAAAAAACTTACTAAATTTTTTTTTCAATTATATTTTATTGTTACTTTTGCTGTGATGAACTTTATATGCAGCATATTAATACACACACACACATATATGTGGTTATTAATGTAATCACATACTTTGATAATAAAAGAATCATGATGAAGCGTAACGTATTAAAGGAGAAATATTTTTTGTCATATTTTTTTTTTTCTAAAAGAAAAAAACATTAAATTTATTTCCTTCAATTACAAGGTAGTGATGATTTAATTAACTCTAAGTGCGCATTAATGCTATCATTTTAAAAGAAATAAATCTATTCTTTTCAAGTAAACACAATGATAATAATGAACTTTTATTTTGTTGAAAACTTTTCATAAAAATGGAATAAATCTTTTCTTTTAAGGGAAAGTTGTAAATAAACTTTTTGAAAGCATAATCATAGAAAGATATTTTTTTTTTCTCCTTGCGAGTACTAAAAAAAAATAGCAACAAAGCACTTACATTTATTTCATCTAACTCTAAACATCAATACTAACATATCTCTTCAACATAAGGGAAAATCAATGCATCTTTCTCATAATCATTTTAGCTCAATAGATGGAAGAAAATATATTAACCTACTAACTATTACAAGCATTACATATGCTAGGCTCTTTAACATAGCCTTGATTTAAAACAACTTTCACGAAGGCTTCAAGCCAAGCAACTTGAATAACATGCAAGAGATATATCCAAATTTCCATCTAGCTCCATGAAAACTAGCAAGTTATGTCTTTAGAAATTTGCAAAACAAAACAAACAGACCATGGAGGCTCACCTCCCAACCTAGGACATTTCATGGCCACCCCCGATCTAGGGGAAACAAAGATGGATAGGGGTTTCACACTCATACATCAAGCATAAACACAAACAAAACCAACAAATCAATAAGAACACCAATTTCTTTTCCCATGGCTATGCATACAATGGGTCATCTTGGACCCATAGTAGGGGTGAAGGTGGAATCTACCCAAATAGGAGAATGCCAAAAAATACAAGAGTAAACCTGCCTTCAACAAGGCCTAAAATCTGCCCAAGATGCCTTCACAAGGCCAAAGATACAACCATAAACCCTTCACAAATCCACACATAAACAACACCCATATGTCCCTTAAGTATTGTACACAAGGATGACAACATGGATGCCCATACATCCATGCCTTATCCCCTTCCTCCTCGAGGAAGGACTCTACACTAGATGGGTAGTCCCAACTCTAGCCCTTCACCCATCAAGGCTCTCTTCCCTCCCAAGGGCGAGTTTGACCTTGCACACCCAAAAGAAGAAAATACAAAAAAGAAGAAGAAAAATCCACATACATGCATAGACTAAGAAGCCATTCAAAATACATATAAAACTAGCATTCACACAACATAAGAAAGTAAAAAATACATAACATTAAGAACAAGGGTATTCAAGATCCAACCTCAATCCAAGCTAATGGCAATGCGGTTTGAGATGAGCTTCCTCCTACAAGCCTCCTCCTTTGCTAGGGGAGAGGGACCAATAGTCGTGAGGGCTAATTTCATCAACATGTAGCCATTGCATGGAATATCGTAAGACCTTCATTTTTTTTTAGAAATGTAAAATGGACACTTAACTACCTATAACTACGGTTTGAAGGTGTGGCTCATCACGCAACTCGTTAAAATAGCACGCCGAGTTAAACGTGTACAAAAATTGACTTTTTAAAGGTTCGACCAAAACTTAATCTAAAAATCTCTAGTAGTTGAATTTAAAAATATCATTTGTTATTAGTGATTGATTGTATTTCTATACAAAATATGACATATATGCAACTTAAATGGACCATATACCTATTAGTAATCATAAATATTTGTTATATCTAACTTTTAAATCCAACACAAAAGGATCAATGCTTCAACACAAAAAAAATATTTGTTGTTATAAAAATAACACATTATTATATAAAATACAACCTATATCGAACACAAAAGGACCAATAGTTGAACACTAAAACTTTTTGACAATCTCACACATTTCATGGGAAAATATAAAGCATTTTGGTTGTGTTCACTTTTTATATTTGTGATAAAACCAATTATTAATATGAAATATTCTAATGCATATACATTGCTACCCCAATAGTTGTACACATAAGAATAGTATTTGTGCACTAAGATAACAATACTTGTTTAAGTGGGCATCTTATTTTATTAAGTGGGCATATTATTTTTTAATTGACACACATATGATAGATAGTTATGATATATTATTTGAGACAAAAAGTTATCTATTTCCCTTATTTATGTTATTTTAATATAACATTTATAGGTTCTCATGTGTTCAAGTATTGGTCCATTTTTTATCAATATTTGGATTTTTTTTAATTTACATTTAGATTATTTAATCACAATATATAGTAAAAATGTGGTGTAAGACTGGATAATATATTCACTAGTGACCGCACGACTATTGGACCACGCACAACTATTGGTCCCTCTCCCCTATGCAACAACCAAAATCCTCAAACTAAGACAAAACTCTCACAATCTCACAAGTCTCCAAAAATTGGAGAGTGGGCAATTACCCTCAAATTTTCCCTCCAACTCCTTAAGAAGGAAAACCCTAATTCCTTTAATCAAGAAGGGAAATTCAAAATTCAAAAAGAGGAGTGGGCTTGGCATGCATCTTAAATTTTCGTCACTTTCCAAAAAAGCATCTTTTGGAAGGGCAAAAATAGCCAAAATACATCATAATGGTCAAAATTTGACCCCCAACACATGGCACCACTATGGGGTAGTCTATTTTTAACCTCCAATACCTTAAAGGGTCACTAAATGCCTCCCAAAAGACCACCTAAAGATTACACACGAAAATGAAAGAGATTCCCACTCAAGGCTCCTAAAAATAGAAGACCAGTCACACCCATAAAGCACTTGGTCATGCCACCACATAATACATGTGTCGATTGACACCACAAATAAATCACAATATAACACAATACACATGGCATGCCAAGTGGACTAAAAATAAAATAAAATAAACATAATCAAATAAATACAATCATGCATCACTTTACAACAATTGCACATTACAACGAGATTAATTTCTCCCCTTGGAGATAACCTTGGCTTAACATGATTTTAACAAGTATCCATATTTAATTTCCCCTGATATAACCATGGTCTTACCTACACACTTGACAAAATATCAGTGGCTCATGAATTGTCAATAACACACACACACACACACACACACACACACACACACACACACACACACGTAAGTAGAATACATTTCAATAAACCACATTCCTATCATCATAAATTTCTAACTGCATCTCATGATAATTCTCATCATTTTCAACATTGCATTTCTAAAGCATATAAAATCAAGAATACAATGATATATGTTAATTCACATAACATAATAATCATGATCATTTCTCATAACTTTTCCTAACATAAGTGTAAAATTAAAGTACCATACTTAAATCAAGATTCATCAAATACTATGCTCAGGAACTAATAATTAAGCACAATAGTAAGGTCATAAATCATCATCACATAGCCATAGGTCAATCACATAGTATCAAAGTATAATGTCTCTGTCCAAATAGTCCAACATGATAAAATGGAGTGTCAACTAGAGTCATAAGATGGAAAATAAACTGCTATGAATGATGGCATGGGGCCTCACCTCACATCTTCTTTACATATATGACTCCATATTCTAGACATTACTCCCCCTTTGACATTAACGACAAAGGTGCTTCAAAATTGTATCTACAAGTACTTACAGTGTTAGAACATTTGGATATGCTATTTGTAAGTTTTGGATCTCTTGCTTCCAAAATGGAATCGGTGCGTTAACAATCTGTAGATGGGCGCATAATGCATATTGTAGCTTCTCCATCTTCTCCAAGTCTATGCTAGGACCTTGATCATATGTCACCATGGTGGCATCGATCTCCTTGATGTTCTGATTAATAATATCTAGAGAGGGCACATGAGCATTTCTTAGCTGTGTCTGCCTTGCCCTTATCTTGGACATCTCTTTCTCAGATTTTTCAATCTTATCTATCTGCCCTTGGTACACATTATTACACATGTTCACATTAGTGGAGGGGTTTGATGCAAAGTGGGCAGCAGGAAGCTTCAAACAATGAATAAAGGTAAGGGAATGTACCCTTACACACCCAAATTTCAAGGGAAAGCACCCTACACCTATCACAAGTGTAGTAAGGACAAGGAGTAAGGTTATCACAACCCCAAAACCCCAAGGGAAACCTAATCACTAGGTTTCACCAAGTCCCAAACACCAATAACCAAGATTGGCTATGAAGCACTCTAACCCAATTTATGAACATTCCCCATGAAATGACTCACAGGACCAGGGGTGACCTATACTCAAGGATCTGGCCTATTTAGGTCCTCTTCTATTAGTTCCAATGGTTCTTTCACTCACTAGCAACCCATACAACATAGTTGCTTCACAAACCCAAATTTAGGCTTGTAGCCCTTCCTAGAAGTGATTTTGATCCTAGACCAAAATACTTCCATGCAATATAATAAAAAAATTGGAGATTATGATACCCTTTTGGGCCTTAGGGATCATATCCAAGCACCAAGATGTGAAACTGAAAGGAAAGTAGGAAAGCACCTAATCTAGGCAAGGGAATTAGGCCTAATTAGTTCTGTAATTGCACTACAAGTGCTATTTCCTGTGAACCAATGCCCAAACCAATTATGGGAAAATGTGAGGGCATACATAAGGACCTTATATTCTAAATTAGAGGTCCTGGTGAATCCCCAATCAACAATTATGCTGACTGTACTCAGTCACTTGTAGGTGCACACATAGAGATGTACACCTAGGGCATCATGGAAAATCCATCTCCCTGCAAGTTACCACTTCTAACCTACATATTCTCAAAGTACATAAACAAAAATTGAATTCCACCAAGGGGCATCAGAGTCCCATGGTGGAATCAAGTAGAACACTCAAAATCAATTGAAACCCTGGTTTTAGGCCCACAATCCAAGCATTTAGACTAAAAACTTAATAACTTTCAAGCTAGGATTGATGAACACATGAGATCAATTGCGAAAGGAAGAAGGTTCACCAGAAAAACTTTTGGCTTCAGAATTTCATGCCCTTTTGTATGTACCAATCTGTACAATTCAACTGTCCTCGGGATTTGCAGAGAAATAGTTATATTTTTATTGATTCGTAAGGCCAAATTACATGATTCTACCTTCCACCCACCTGATAGGGTTTATGAAGGCCTCCCCCAATGGTTAAAAATTTATTTTCAAACCATATAGTCATTGGGGGGTTTATTACAACTTTTAGCAAAAGTTGTCAAAGTTGCATAGCAACTTTTACAACTTTTTAGCATCTTTTCTATCCTACCTAAATCTAATGATCCAACATGGATCCAAACATTTAAAACATGAAATCATAAGAAAATGATCTATGCTAAGGTTTGGAGACACCTGCTGACCAATAGTTGACCAAGGGCTTATCAAGGCCAATCTTGGAACTAGGTCTTACAAATAGGGTCCAATTGTAAACCTTTATTTCTAAAATATCCTATAGACTACTAGGACCATCAAAAGATCCAAAAGAGTGTCAAATAATCTTAGTTTTGTGAGGGTGCTCCTGCACCATACTCCCCTTGAAGTTTAGAACTCAAGTTCCTACTTGAGGTTAACTGATCAATGGTGGTTCCATGTTGCTTAATTTGTTCCTCTGTCATCCAAGTTGCATCAATATTTGGGATTCCTTTCTACTTAACCAGGTATTGCATGTACCTTTTTTTCCTTGTTTTCTTGAGCACTTTGGATTCAAGGATTTCTTCTAACTCCATTTGCTTGCTTGGTGGGAGATTTGTCACATAGTCTCCGATATCTTCATCATGTGAACCCTGCACATTAGAAACATCTGCAATACATTTGTAAGGGGTGAGATCTGCAATATTAAATATAGGAGATCAGTAAGGTAGGGGGAAGAGAGATTTCATAGGCATTTTCACCCATCTTGTTGAGGATGGTGCAAGGTCCAACTTTCTTCATATGTAACTTTGAGTAATTTCCCTTTGAAAATCTCTCCTTCCTAAGATATGTCCATACTTTGTCTCCTATCTTGAAGTGAACTTCTCTTCTTCTCTTGTCAGCCTGCTCTTTGTACTTCATGGTGGACTGATGCAATGATTGTTTTACCTCTGCCTATACCTTGGTGATGAGTTCTGCCAACTCTTTTCCTTGAGCACTGACTCTAAAGTCATGGGGTAATTCTACCAAATCCAAAGGACCTTTAGGATGAAGGCCATACATTGTTTGAAAAGGGGTCTTACCAGTGGACCTATTCAATGAATCATTGAATGCAAATTCTGCTTGGGGAAGTATCGTGTCCCAACTCTGATTGTACTATTTTGTTAGGCATCTTAAGAGATTTTCAAGTGACCTATTGACCACCTCTGACTGTCCATCCATTTGGGGGTGGTAAGATGAACTATAGGTCAAGTTTGTGCCTAGTTTCTTGTGCAAAGTCCTCCAAAAATGGCCCTAAAACTTCACATCTCCGTCTGAAACTATAGTCTTAGGAAGACCATATATTCTGACTACCTCTTTGAAGAAGAGATGAGCAATATGAGAGGCATCATTAGTGCTTTTACAAGGTACAAAATGTAACATTTTGCTAAACCTGTCCACAATGACAAAAATGATGTCATAACCTTGTTTTGTTCTTGGAAAACCCATTACAAAATCCATTGAGATTGATTCCCATGGCCTAGAGGGAATTGGTAGGGGTTGGTACAGTCTTTGGTTAGTGGATACCCCTTTTGCTTGTTGGCAAATAGTACAAGATTCTACAAACTTCTTGACTTCATTCCCCATTCTTGGCCAAAAATAACTTCTTTTCACTAAATCAGTGGTTTTGTCTATTCCAAAGTGACCACCTAAGCCACCACAATGCTTCTCTTTGATAATATTTGTTCTCATGGAACACTTGGGGATTCAAAATTGAGCCCCCTTAAACAAAAGACCATTTTGAATCAGAAATTCACAAAAATCAATGTGATATCTCCCTATTAAGTTGGTGCATACCTCAAAGGCTTCTCCAAAATCTGGATCATATAAGTGTTTTAGTGAGTCAATTCCCACACTTTGAGACTGAATTTCTTTAATCAATCCAACTCTCCTACTAAGAGCATCAACCACTTTATTGGCCACTCCCTTTTTGTGCTTTATATTGAAGGTGTAAGCCTGCAATTGTTCCATCCACTTTATGTGTTTCACCCCTAGTTTATCTTGAGTATTAAGAAAACTCAATGCATGGTTATTAGTGAAGACTATAAACTCCTTGGGAAGCAAGTAATGCCTCCATTTCTTAAGTGCTTGGACCATGGCATACAACTCTAAATCATAAGTAGAATATCTTTTCTTAGCATCATTTTAATTTTTCTGAGAAAAATGCCACAACCTTACCTTCTTGGCTTAAAACAACACCTATGGCCAAGTTGCTTGCTCTGTCTCCACCACAAACACTTTGTTGAAGTCAGGAAGAGTTAGGATTGGATATTGAGAAACTCTATTCTTGAGGTATTGGAAGGCATAATTAGCCTCTTTAGTCCATAAAAACTTAGTCTTTTTACCACCTTTTATTGCGTCCAACATAAGAGCACACACATGGCTAAAATTCTTAATAAACTTCCTATAAAAAGTTGCTAAACCATGAAAGCTGCTAACTATATAGTCAAAATGTGCACTTCTCTAAGTCATTACTTCCAAGAGGATCCATGGATTGGAAACCTTGAGAAAGTGACCTAGAGCTCCCTAGGCATGGAGTCACAAGGGTGTTAATAGTGCTCTCAGCTAGAGCTATTAAGCCTATAACCTTGCTAGTAAACCATGCAATGAGAGATTCAAAGAGACAAGGGAAAGAATGTCAATATCTTCAAGAATTTTGAATGAGAATGCAATGCAACTATGCTAAAATGAAGATGCAACTAAGCTATGGAAATGAAAGTATTACAAGCCTTTGCTAATTAAGCTATGTGAGTTAAGCTAGAACATGAAAGGAAAGTAAACTAAAATGTCATGAAAGCTAAGCTAAATGCAAGAATGAAAACTAGAATGCAACAAGATCTCCAAAGCTCCAAAGTCACCAAGAAAACTTGCAGCATAAGATTAGCATAAAGAGTGGATCCTTTGAATGAGAAAAGAGCTCTCCTTTTAAAGATAAATGGACCATGGAGATTAAGAGGCAAAAGATTTGATAAGGGTGGAGTTTGAAAGTGGGATCAATCCTTGTGCACAAATCTTCTCCAATGAGAAAGAAGTGTTGATTTTTGTGCCCCATGTGAGACAAAAAGGCCTTTTCTCCTTTTTATAAAATAAGAATAATGCTTTATTTGTGCAACTTAGGATAAGAGGTAAGTGGGGGTTTTTTATTTAATAAAAGGGGAGGGAATTCCTTTTAATTAAATAAAGACTTAGGATAAAATGGTTAATCCATAGAATATAATCGAATAAATGGTAGAATTAGGATTTGATCAAAGAAATTGATTTAATTTAAAAATATTGCAAAGCATTGATTCAGAAAATTGATAAATTGAAGAATGGGGCCCAAAGTCTAGGCGACCATTTTAGGGTGCATACATTTGCCCCTCTTTGACTAATGTGAGATTGATTTGGGATCACATGTAGTCAAAGAATGAAGTTGAAATGTGAGATCGATTTGAGATCACAAAATAACCCAGACGTGTGTTCGACGGATTGGAACACATCAGGACAAAAATAAGTTGATTGAAAAGGATAAGGCCAACACCCCTGTAAATAGGTAATTGTCAAGTCTCAAGAAAGGTTTAATTGATAGGATTGATAAAGTTGAATCAAGGATTGAAGTTTGACAGGTACTACCCCCTCGTGATCGAAATCGAAATGAGATAAAGGAGAAACAATAAATTGATAATTTTGATCAAATCAAACTAAAGATAAGGTTCTTGATGTAAGATGAAAGATATAAGGATCACAAAACCAAGGTAGATCATCAAACATGAAAAATTATGCCCCAAGGTTGAATTAGAAGAAAAGAAGTGGGGTGAAAGCAAATGGAAGATAGAAGTTTGGAAGAGGTGAAAAGAAATGGAGAGAAGAAAGAGAATTTGCCTCAAAAAAGAGAATGCCCCAAAATCAATCAATTGTTTAAGATAGAAAATTTTGATTGAGATCATGAAAGAAGATAAGGAAATAAAGATCAAAATGTGACCATAATTGCTTAAAAGTCCATAAGAAAGATGAAGGAAGAGCTCTCTCCATATGCAAGATGCAAAACTAAACTAACATGATCTTAAGAATGCAAGCTACAATGAAAAGTGGTTTACTTGCAAGGTTACAAAGCCATTAGACTCTAATAACCATCATCGAACTTTATTGGTAGCATCACAAGATCATACAATATGCACTAGTATAACTATGGGTATATGAATATGATCTATATCAGATAGGTATGTGGGAATCGCACCTAAGCATCAAAGACATGTAGGTCAAGATGACTAGTGCAGTGAGGTTCCCTAAGTTTGGTATAGCAAGATTATGCTTGCATCGAGACACAAGAAAGTCAAGATGACTATAAGCATGTACTTGCAGAAAACAGTCAAGGATAATACATTGTAGATCCTAGGCTCAAGTGGAACAAGCATAAATGCTCATGATAGTTAGGATCGACAAAATATACCCACAGGCAAAAAATAAATAAAACATGTCCTCATGCCCCCAGTCTTCTAGCTCGGCATCATTGAAAACTATTAGGGAGAGAACACTCAACAAAGAAATCATCATAGATAGCACACAAAGAAATAAAGTCAAACAAGTCTCAGCGAGTCAAGTGTTTAAGTGCATGTGTGTAGGTCATAGAGTCAAACTTTGAGTATCGCATCTGCCAGTGAGAAATATCACATCATTCTAGACCGTGGGTAGGATATTTGATAAGTGTTGAGAAACACTTGATGCCAGGGGTTGTGTTGAAAAACACAGTTGGGGAGGTGTTGAAAAACACCGTTTGCGAGGTGTCCTAAAGACTAATACATCCAAGAGACCAAAGCTAACACAGTTATGCCCCCTAGACAAAGACAGAGACCAATTCCAAACCAAGGTGACAAGGACAAGGCATGATGGAGAAAGGCTAAGTGTCGAGGATGAGCGCTGAGAAACAAAGGTGCAAAGGCCTCAAGTAGCACCTGTTTACAGGTTTTCACCACTTGGCAGATTTTTAAGATTTTTTTGAACTTTTTTGTATTTTTGCTACCAAGGCGCCTGTTTCTAAGTTTTCACCAAGGCACTTTTTCTATTTTTTTTGAATTTTTTGCAATTTTTTTTTTTGTTGATTTTTTTGTATTTTTGCTACCAAGGTGCCTGTTTCTAGGTTTTCACCAAGGCACTTTTTCTTTTTTTTTTGAATTTTTTGCATTTTTTTGTATTTTTAGAATATATTTTTTTAGAGATACATCAAAGCGTCTATTGCTAGGTTTTCACTAAGATGATCATTTTTTCAGGACATTTTCTAATTTTTAAAATTTTTAACAATATATCATTTTTTTGGATTTTTTTAGGATCAATAAATATGTACAAATGATGCCCCCAGACAGAATGGGCGTCAAACTCCCAAGCAAGATCACATCGTTTAGTCCCAATGTCTAGCAAGGTGGAGGACAAGAGGGATTAACAAGCTAGTGGAAGAGATGGAAGACAAGAGAATGAAGGAGAATGAAGGGAAGAAATCCTCAAGGGAAAACTCCTTAAGAGTACCCAAGATAGGGAAAAATTGTCATGTAAAGAATATTTGGACAAGCAATGAAAGGCCAGTATGGGATAAGTCACAAAAGCGTAATGCAAAAGAAGGAAAAGATGCAGTCCAAAGGAGTAGACAAGTCAAGAGGCTTCATAGCGTCGTGTTTTACTCTTTTTTATTAGATCAAGACCAAAGGGGAAAATGATAGCGAAAGGCTAGAATGAATGGAGGAACATAAATATAAAGGCTAGAATGAATGGAGGAACATAAACATAAATGGAATGAAAGTAAGATCATCGCAAGATAGCTCACAAGATAGCCAAATGTTCGTGTATAGGTCAACATTGTCAAGATCAAAGAGAGAAGACAGAGTGGATGAAATATGTAGAAGAACTACGCATGATGCTTGATTGCCAAGTTTTCATCATGTTACCTTTCCAAGGTGCCAAAAGGGAGTGGTTTTCACCATAGGATGAATTTTATTTCCCTTTACTTTTGCTACCAAGGTGCCTGTTTCTAGGTTTCCACCAAGGCACATTTTCAATTTTTTTTTTTGTTTTCTTTTTGAATTTTACTATTTTTTTGATTTTTTCTTTTTTTGGAAGAAGGCAAGCTTTTTTAGATAATGCTCATTGAAAGGATAAACCATGATATGCCAATGATTCAAAATAATATGCTCAAAGATGCTAATAGGAAAAGGAAGATGGAAGAGAGAAATGGAGGATAAGGTTTTATGTAAAGCGAGTGAGGTTGGAAGATAGGAGGAATAGGAAAATGAGAAAAAATGATAGAAGGTAGAAGGATAATGAATGGAAGGATTGTGAAAGGGTAAATGGAAGGGAAGGAAAGATCAACATCAACACACACCTTGAAGGGTGGCGAGAGGATGGAGGAAACGTGAATGAAGGAATATGGTGAATGGATAGCAGAGGTTGCGGTTTAGGCATATGGAATGGAAGAATTTTTTTGGAAGAAGATGAAGTGGAAGCCTTTGGAAGCTTGAATGTCAACTTCACTTGTTTCTCAACATTAGACTCTTTCAAGAGAGACTTTGGAATCCATATAACCGTAGGATTTTCATTTCTTTTTGATGATTTAGAGAGAATATCTTCAATGATGGATTTTGGAACCCATACTTGTCTTGTAGTTTTCTTCTTAGATATCTCTTTTGACTTTATGCCTCCATGTTGATTAGAGGAGACATGGTGATCTTTTTTTTTTTAATGGATCCTTGTATTGCTTCTTTTTCTTGTATTGAACATTCAAGTTACTTCCAAAAGACTTGGGACTTGTAGAAGAAGAAGGAGGATACAACTGGTTTAGATGGGTGGGTGGATGAAAAGGATTCAAGGGTATGTATCTATGTTGATCTTGAGGAAAGATAGGAGATGGAGGGACGTAAGGACCCAAGATGGATGATGAATTAGGAGAGTTAAGAGGGGAAAGTGAAGGGACATAAGGGCCCAAGATGGAATGAAGACGTGAAGCCCTTAGTATTGGTGGAGGAGGTCCAAGGATGGATGTGGAAGATACAAAAGGATAATCAATAATTTTATCAACATCTATATGACAACCAAGGACATCAGCATCTTTAGAGTGAGCATTAGGATTTGCAATAGGATCATGAACATCTTGAATAGGAGCAACTTCTTTGATAGGATTTCTCGGAGCTTGAAAAGACTTAGGAAGAGTAGAAAGTGGAAGCGAACATGGAGTGGTAGAACAAGAAGATGGAAGACTTTGATCTTGACAAGGAGCTTTGGATAGCATAAGTGTATAGTTTTTTCTTGATTTTCAATAGGCTTAACATCAGAAGTAACAACACTAGTGTTAATAACCTTAATGGAAGTATCATCTTTGGAAAGTGCAAATGTAGTAAGGTTATTTTGATTGTCAATAAGCTTAATGGTGTAAGTAGTAGTTTGATCTTGCTTAGGAGAAGACTTAAGACATGGTGGAATGAATGAGAAAGGGTGCGCAGGATCAAAAGAACCATGAAATGGATAAGAGGCATCAGGAAAAGGATTGGATGACATGGAGGGTTCTTGATCTTGATCTTTCTTTATGTTCTTTTTTTTTATCATTTTTAGAGTCCTCTTGACATGGAGCCACCTCTAAGGACAAGGAAGCATGTTGGAATTGTATGGAAGACATTTGAAGAGATGGTGAAGGACTAGATGAAGTAGGCATTATAACGTATAAAGGCTTAGGCTCTTTAGGTTTAGCATTATTGAAAGTATTTTCAGCCAAGTGAAGGTTAGCTTGAGTTTCTTTAAGAGGTATCCCTTGAGGATAACTATAGGGAACCACATGAAAATGATTAGGATTTCTATTGGATGAAGGATTTGTGAAAGATTTGAAAGACTTGGAAACTTTAGGAAATGTATGGGTATTGGAGAAAGTAGGGGATGGAAGGGAACACTAATACATTTTGGGTCATTTTGCGATGGCTATGTGTCGCAATTGCGACAGCTATGTGTCGCAATAGCAACACCCATAGACGTCGCTATTTTTTAGTCACAAATTGCGACGTCTATGGGTATCCGTCGCAATTGCGACACCTATCCGTCGCAATGTGGCTAAGATTTAAGAAGCGGCATGGCCGTCGCCCCCCCGTCGCATGGCTTCGGAGGGCCGTCGCAATCGCGACGGACCTCCCAAGCAATTGCGACGGGCGCCTGCATCGCATTGCGACGGGTTTCCGTCGCAATTGCGACGCCCGTGGGTGGATTAAAAAAAAAAATTAATTTAATACATTGCTTATGAACCACATTAATGCTTTTTTCTTTCAACAAATGAGGACAGCCACTGTAAAGACAACATGATAATGTACACTCACTGTAAGGACAGTCACAAATGAGGACATCTCACAGTGACTGTCCCTAGTGTAATTGCCACTTGAATGTATTGCTATTCAGCCACATTAATGCTTTTCTTCTTCAACAAATGAGGATAGTCACTGTAAAGACAACATGATAATGTACACTCACAGTGAGTGTACATTATCATGTTGTCTTTACAGTGACTATGTGAGTGTACATTATCATGTTGTCTTTACAGTGACTATCCTCATTTGTTGAAGAAGAAAAGCATTAATGTGGCTGAATAGCAATACATTCAAGTGGCAATTACACTAGGGACAGTCACTGTGAGATGTCCTCATTTGTGACTGTCCTTACAGTGAGTGTACATTATCATGTTGTCTTTACAGTGAGTGTACATTATCATGTTGTCTTTACAGTGTCAATATATGCATTATTACTTAAACTGAAGAGTACTCTAAATAATATGTCATTGTGGAGTTCTGATTGCTTCCAATTTGATATACGCTTGTTCTACTTATGTATCCAGCATCATGTAAGAAAAGTTGATGCTTTTAAATAGATTCATTTAGCCATGAAATGCCTGTGCATGTTACATACAAGATTCCAAGGCCCAAAACTAATTACTCATTATAATTCATGTACAGAATGATAATCAACCACAACGAGGCATGCGTAGGCGCTGCTTAGATTTTGAGGCATCAGAAGCTCGTAGAAGAAACTTGACCAATGGCTCATGGAATGCAACAAACTTATTGCCTAAAACAGGAGCATTGGTAACCACAGATGATGGTTTTGAAAAGAACACTTCACCATCAATGTCACGTGAAGGAACTGCAATTTCTGATGGCAAGTAACTTGTAGTATATAAGAGAGATGCAGGTACAGATGCTGGGAATACATTGCTAATGAACCACATTAATGCTTTTTTCCTTCAACAAATGAGGACAGTCACTTTAAAGACAACATGATAATGTACACTCACTGTAAGGATAGTCACAAATGACGACATCTCACAGTGACTGTCCCTTGTGTAATTGCCACTTGAATGTATTGCTATTCAGCCACATTAATGCTTTTCTTCTTCAACAAATGAGGATAGTCACTCTAAAGACAACATGATAATGTACACGGGCTGTAAGTGTACATTATCATGTTGTCTTTACAGTGACTGTCCTCCTTCAAGTGGCAATTACACAAGGGACAGTCACTGTAAAGGCAACATGATAATGTAGAGAAACGTTGTCATTTGTATTTTCAACAGTGCCGAGAGAGATTCCCTCCGTGAAATCACAGCTACAATTTCTGAGTACGTTGGGTTTATTTTTCTTTTGCCATTATTATGTAATCTGGTATTCAGCTGTTACAGAGCTAAAATACCCAGAAATGAGGACATATCTGTGTTGAATTTATTGTTAGCGGCTCTGGTTATTTAGAAGTTTAATTTTATTTGTTCATCTTTCAAGCACAAACGTTTTCTGGACCGTAACATCTTCATTGTTTCGGGTATGCAATGAAACAGCCGTAACTTACAACTACCTTCACGGTACTTGTGTACATTATCATGTTGTCTTTACAGTGACTGTCCTCATTCAAGTGGCAATTACACAAGGGACAGTCACTGTGAGATGTCCTCATTTGTGACAAGGACAGTCACACGAGGACATCTCACAGTGACTGTCCCTTGTGTAATTGCCACTTGAATGTATTGCTATTCAACCACATTTATGGGCCCGTTTGGACCCCAGCACACAGTAGCATCTACAGAGAAGAATATCCCAGGTGTAACAAGTTGTAAGAATATACCAACAGTTCTAAGAAGTTCCCTAGCACATAGTAGCATCTACAGAGAAGAATATACAACATGAGGGCAGCCACTGTAAAGACAACATGATAATGTACACTCATTGTATGTGTACATTATCATGTTGTCTTTACAGTGACTGTCCTCATTCAAGTGGCAATTACAGAAGGGACAGTCATTGTGAGATGTCCTCATTTGTGACAAGGATAGTCACACATGAGGACATCTCACAGTGATCGATTGTCCCTTGTGTAATTGCCACTTGAATGTATTGCTATTGAACCACATTAATGCTTTTCTTCTTCAACAAATGAGGACAGTCACTCTAAAGACAACATGATAATGTACACTCACTGTAAGGACAGTCACAAATGAGGACATCTCACAGTGACTGTCCCTTGTGTGATTGCCACTTGAATGTATTGCTATTCAGCCACCTTAATGCTTTTCTTCTTCAACAAATGAGGATAGTCACTCTAAAGACAACATGATAATGTACACGGGCTGTAAGTGTACATTATCATGTTGTCTTTACAGTGACTGTCCTCCTTCAAGTGGTAATTACACAAGGGACAGTCACTGTAAAGGCAACATGATAATGTAGAGAAACGTTGTCATTTGTATTTTCAACAGTGCTGAGAGAGATTCCCTCCGCGAAATCACAGCTACAATTTCTGAGTACGTTGGGTTTATTTTTCTTTTGTCATTATTATGTAATCTGGTATTCAGCTGTTACAGAGCTAAAATACCCAGAAATGAGGACATATCTGTGTTGAATTTATTGTTAGCGGCTCTGGTTATTTAGAAGTTTAATTTTATTTGTTCATCTTTCAAGCACAAATGTTTTGTGGACCGTAACATCTTCATTGTTTCGGGTATGCAATGAAACAGCCGTAACTTGCAACTACCTTCACGGTACTTGTGTACATTATCATGTTGTCTTTACAGTGACTGTCCTCATTCATGTGGCAATTACACAAGGGACAGTCACTGTGAGATGTCCTCATTTGTGACAAGGACAGTCACACATGAGGACATCTCACAGTGACTGTCCCTTGTGTAATTGCCACTTGAATGTATTGCTATTCAACCACATTTATGGGCCCGTTTGGACCCCAGCACACAGTAGCATCTACAGAGAAGAATATCCCAGGTGTAACAAGTTGTAAGAATATACCAACAGTTCTAAGAAGTTCCCTAGCACATAGTAGCATCTACAGAGAAGAATATACAACATGAGGGCAGCCACTGTAAAGACAACATGATAATGTACACTCATTGTATGTGTACATTATCATGTTGTCTTTACAGTGACTATCCTCATTCAAGTGGCAATTACAGAAGGGACAGTCATTGTGAGATGTCCTCATTTGTGACAAGGATAGTCACACATGAGGACATCTCACAGTGATCGATTGTCCCTTGTGTAATTGCCACTTGAATGTATTGCTATTGAACCACATTAATGCTTTTCTTCTTCAACAAATGAGGACAGTCACTCTAAAGACAACATGATAATGTACACTCACTGTAAGGACAGTCACAAATGAGGACATCTCACAGTGACTGTCCCTTGTGTAATTGCCACTTGAATTACACAAGGGACAGTCATTGTGAGATGTCCTCATTTGTGACAAGGACAGTCACACATGAGGACATCTCACAGTGATTGTCCCTTGTGTAATTGCCACTTGAATGTATTGCTATTCAACCACATTAATGCTTTTCTTCTTCAACAAATGAGGACAGTCACTCTAAAGACACCATGATAATGTACACTCACTGTAAGGACAGTCACAAATGAGGACATCTCATAGTGACTGTCCCTTGTGTAATTGCCACTTGAATGTATTGCTATTCAGCCACATTAATGCTTTTCTTCTTCAACAAATGAGGATAGTCACTCTAAGGACAACATGATAATGTACACTCACTGTAAGTGTACATTATCATGTTGTATTACAAATGGACCTTATGTTGGTCGGGATATAAGTGCAAAAAAAAAAAGGAACGTTGTCATTTGTGTTTTCAACAGCGCCGAGAGAGATTCCCTCCGCGAAATCAAGCGGGTTATCATTTGTGTTTTGAACAAAGCGGGTTGTCATTTGTGTTTTGAACAGCACCGAGAGAGACTCCCTCCGCGAAATACAACGGGTTGTCATTTGTGTTTTCAACAGCGCCGAGAGAGATTCCCTCCGCAAAATCACAGCTACAATTTCTGAGTACGTTGGGTTTATTTTTCTTTTGTCATTATTATTTAATCTGGTATTCAGCTGTTAGAGAGCTAAAATACCCAGAAATGAGGACATATCTGTGTTGAATTTATTGTTAGCGGCTTTGGTTATTTAGAATGCTTCCCCACAATACTTAATTACACAAGGGACAATCACTGTGAGATGTCCTCATTTGTGACAAGGACAGTCACACATTAGGACATCTCACAGTGACTGTCCCTTGTGTAATTGCCACTTGAATGTATTGCTATTCAACCACATTTATGGGCCCGTTTGGACCACGACACACAGTAGCATCTACAGAGAAGAATATCCCAGGTGTAACAAGTTGTAAGAATATACCAACAGTTCTAAGAAGTTCCCTAGCACATAGTAGCATCTACAGAGAAGAATATACAACATGAGGGCAGCCACTGTAAAGACAACATGATAATGTACACTCATTGTATGTGTACATTATCATGTTGTCTTTACAGTGACTGTCCTCATTCAAGTGGCAATTACAGAAGGGACAGTCATTGTGAGATGTCCTCATTTGTGACAAGGATAGTCACACATGAGGACAT
Organism: Chamaecyparis obtusa; assembly: GCA_027943335.1. Lineage (NCBI taxonomy): Eukaryota > Viridiplantae > Streptophyta > Pinopsida > Cupressales > Cupressaceae > Chamaecyparis > Chamaecyparis obtusa. Next base: position 2,438,340 of record BSBK01003960.1, on the reverse strand, counting down.
CTCACAGTGATCGATTGTCCCTTGTGTAATTGCCACTTGAATGTATTGCTATTGAACCACATTAATGCTTTTCTTCTTCAACAAATGAGGACAGTCACTCTAAAGACAACATGATAATGTACACTCATTGTAAGGACAGTCACAAATGAGGACATCTCACAGTGACTGTCCCTTGTGTAATTGCCACTTGAATTACACAAGGGACAGTCATTGTGAGATGTCCTCATTTGTGACAAGGATAGTCACACATGAGGACATCTCACAGTGATCGATTGTCCCTTGTGTAATTGCCACTTGAATGTATTGCTATTGAACCACATTAATGCTTTTCTTCTTCAACAAATGAGGACAGTCACTCTAAAGACAACATGATAATGTACACTCACTGTAAGGATAGTCACAAATGAGGACATCTCACAGTGACTGTCCCTTGTGTGATTGCCACTTGAATGTATCGCTATTCAGCCACATTAATGCTTTTCTTCTTCAACAAATGAGGATAGTCACTCTAAAGACAACATGATAATGTACACGGGCTGTAAGTGTACATTATCATGTTGTCTTTACAGTGACTGTCCTCATTCAAGTGGAAATTACACAAGGGACAGTCACTGTGAGATGTCCTCATTTGTGACAAGGACAGTCACACATGAGGACATCTCACAGTGACTGTCCCTTGTGTAATTGCCACTTGAATGTATTGCTATTCAACCACATTTATGGGCCCGTTTGGACCGCGGCACATAGTAGCATCTATAGAGAAGAATATCCCAGGTGTAACAAGTTGTAAGAATATACCAACAGTTCTAAGAAGTTCCCTAGCACATAGTAGCATCTACAGAGAAGAATATGGGTCAACGAGGTTGACTTCAAAGCCATGCAATCTAATGGTAATAGTAATATCATAATTTGACATACTATCAAAAATACTTCCTAAATAGACTATTCAATCTTATAAGAGATGGATTCATGAGAACTATTATTTATGAAATATGAGTCAATGACTTTAATTAAAAAAATTACACAATCTAATTCTTGTAAAAATATCAAAATTTGACACATTGAAAATACCTTCCAAAAGTATCGTTAATTGATTAATATGAATCACTACTCATGAAATATAATTTTATAAACCTAATGTAAAAACTACACAATAAAAATCTTAATAGCAATATTGTAAGAAACTATTCCCAAAAGCAAGCCTAATAAAATTTGATGAAAATAATTTTTGTTTCACTCAACTTTGACATTCACAACTTCCTCTTTTATTATAATAAGAAAAAAAATGTCTTTTTAGATATACCTCATGAACCATACTCGAATAATCTATCATTTTTCTTCTCAAAAACATATTTGCAGAGCGTGCTTCTTTTACTTGTTTGTACTTTTATCTCTCTGATGGAAAGGGTTCCTTCAGGACACATTTTTCCAAGTTCACTGCTTGAGATATTTGAGGAGGGTTCCCCTGCTTGAGTATCCATCCAACCCATATTCGAGTAGTTCTACAATTGCACAGTCTAAATTAATAATACTGACAATTGAATGACGAATGATGATACATAGAATTGATATAAACTAATCCTAAAAACACTAAAACATTATTAATATATTTATATTTCATAAATAAAATTGATATAAAAGATTTGGAAAGATACATTAAAAAATAGAAAAACAGTAATTTATAATAGAAGGAAACTTAAATTGCTATTTAAAAAAAAAACAAGAGTCTTAAATCTTATCATTTTGTTTCATTATCATCCATAAGTACACACCTCTAGCATAATAATTATATTTTACCACCCATAAAATGAAAAAAAGATTTTCACAAGAGAAATTGAAGCTAGATTATAAAAATGAACCATCTTATTGGAAACTGGAACTGTTATCATACCCAAAAGGACTACAAAATTTCACCTTATCATACCCAGATTGTTGCTTTGCCTGGAGGAGGGAAATTTGATCAGTAAAATTGACACAGAGTATGTTGTCTCCATTGTCATGCTGGATAACAAAACACCAACTTTAATGGGCATGTACTGTCCCTTGTGTAATTGCCACTTGAATGCATTGCTATTTGATGCAGGGGCATCCCTAATGCAAGCCAAAGACACCATGATTGAAGGAAGTTTCCATGAAGCCAAGGAGTCAAATCCTATCAATTGGAACATAAGATTTTCACCTTGGAGCTTTGAAGGATTGACTGGTGAAAGGTCCTTTTGATTGACAAATCAGAGTCTTTTTGAATGACAAATCAGAGTCTTTTTGAATGACAATAAATTAGAATAGGAGTTTTAGATGTTTTCTTGGTTTGTAATAAATATTAAGGATTGATCTTATCTCCTTATAAACATCCACTTGTTGGACACAAGACCCCTTGGTGACTTATAAACCTTGGGCATCTTTTGAGTCCTTGGATGAAATGAGCATAGTAAGTGTTTATTAGGTGTCTTTTAGATGTTGTTAAGAAGTTTGAAGGTCCAAAATAACTTTAATCAGGTTCCTAAAGTTTCACAACACATTTTTAACCTTCTCGGCAAAGTTGTTTGCAAAGTTGTAATGCAACTTTAAAAGTTGCTTAGCAAAGTTGACATTTGTTGGATAAACTGTTCTAACCACCTAGATGGTTGAACCAACGTTTGGAGAGCCTATTTTAGGCTTCAAATGGTCGAAGACAGACAGAGAACCAGTATTGTAATCATTTTTCTTTCATAAAAAATAAAAATAACCCTGTTTTAGTGCATTTCTGGTGAAAAACGAACTCTGTACGACTGTACGGATGGTGGTTGGATGATAAAATTTGCCTGGAAGTTGTAATAGTGACATCTGATGCTTTGGAAGTTGGTTTGATTGATTCTCTTTGTTTTATATCTAAGTTATTTCAAATTTTCTGTGCATTGTTTACAAACCCTCATTTTCAGGGTTTGACTGATGTAAAGACCTTAACTCACGTTTCAACCATTGGAATTCCTTCTTCCTTGGTGGAATGAGAGTTAAGGATGTATATTTGTATATTCTAAAAGCCCTGACTACTCTGCATCACTATTGAACCACATTAATGCTTTTTTCCTTCAACAAATGAGGACAGTCACTGTAAAGACAACATGATAATGTACACTCACTGTAAGGATAGTCACAAATGAGGAAATCTCAGAGTGATTATCCCTTGTGTAATTGCCGCTTGAATACATTGCTATTGAACCACATTAATGCTTTTTTCCTTCAAGTGGCAATTACACAAGGGACAGTCACTGTGAGATGTCCTCATTTGTGACAAGGACAGTCACACATGAGGACATCTCACAGTGACTGTCCCTTGTGTAATTGCCACTTGAATGTATTGCTATTCAACCACATTTATGGGCCTGTTTGGACCACGGCACACAATAGCATCTACAGAGAAGAATATCCCAGGTGTAACAAGTTGTAAGAATATACCAACAGTTCTAAGAAGTTCCCTAGCACATAGTAGCATCTACAGAGAAGAATATACAACATGAGGGCAGCCACTGTAAAGACAACATGATAATGTACACTCATTGTATGTGTACATTATCATGTTGTCTTTACAAGGATAGTCATTTGTGACAAGGATAGTCACACATGAGGACATCTCACAGTGATTGATTGTCCCTTGTGTAATTGCCACTTGAATGTATTGCTATTGAACCACATTAATGCTTTTCTTCTTCAACAAATGAGGACAGTCACTCTAAAGACAACATGATAATGTACACTCACTGTAAGGATAGTCACAAATGAGGACATCTCATAGTGACTGTCCCTTGTGTGATTGCCACTTGAATGTATTGCTATTCAGCCACATTAATGCTTTTCTTCTTCAACAAATGAGGATAGTCACTCTAAAGACACAATGATAATGTACACGGGCTGTAAGTGTACATTATCATGTTGTCTTTACAGTGACTGTCCTCCTTCAAGTGGCAATTACACAAGGGATTTGTGTTTTCATTTGTGTTTTCAACAGCGCCATAACCCTCCGCGAAATCACATCGGGATATAAGGGCAAAACAAACAAGAACGTTGTCATTTGTATTTTCAACAGCGCCGAGAGAGATAAACAAACTTAAAACTTAGACTTAAGAAAGATGAAGGCAATGCTTCAAAAGGACGATGCCCTAAATATGGGAAAACACAATACCACCATTAAACGATGCCCTAGTCACCGTATCAATGCTGCCAGCTCCGTACCAGTATGCTGACTGCTCACTTTCATCCTGTGATAAAGGTAACTTCATTAATCATACTTGAAATGGCAGCATACGAACTAAAGCTGATGAACATTTATAAACTAAAAGTTTAAAACTACAGATTACAAATGTAGTAGTTTCATACGAAAAGAACTTGATGTCTGAAATTTACCATTAGAAGTATCCAAAGGAATACCACAGTACTGTTGAACTTGGAGAATCGGAGATGATCTACACAGCAAGGTTCAACAGCTGTAAGGACTGTTACACCATCTTTAGCATTTGAATACATTTTCTCCTTGGCTTCTGGTGGATCCTCAAAGACCCCCAATGACGTTTTCCCTACAATTATCAATTGTTTGTCAGTATGAGATATTAATAAATAAACATTAATCACAATATTAGGCAAACAATGTTCTTGATGTCTGAATCTAAATCACAGAAAGCTCTAATAAAGCAGTTCTCAGTTTCACATTAAACTAAGTTTCAATTTCAAATGGTTATAATAATTTTTGCAAGTTATAAGTAGCTGGTTACAGTATATGACATAAAAAGAAAAAAAATCATTTCTATTCTTTTCTTCTTTTTCTCTTTCAACGAAGCTTTTGCACCACACAAATGCATACCAAGAATTTCTCAGGAGGTTTCAAGACCATTGCATACCAAACTTCTTCTCTGTAGATGCTACTGTGTGTCGTGGTCCAAACGGGTCCAAATAGACCTAGTGACTCTAGTAGGTCTCCAAAACCTGTTCTGCAGCAATAACTCTTCAATTTGACAAAGGACCTTATGAACTTATATGTTTTTTGAGTACCCTTTTTGATGTTCTAACAATCCTCCAACTCCCAGACCTTGACTCCACTCCAGAGCATATCAATGTCCTTATTGAGTCCGCAGACCTAATGCATGCCTTTGGGTGTGGGTTCCAAAACAAGGCATTGAAAATGGGCGCATGAAACCAAGATCAGAGTTTGAAGATGTCCACCATGCTCTAAAGATCTAGATTCAACAAGGTTTGAGGTCCTTTACTTGCCGCTACCCTTTGATCTTGCATAATCCATCAACTCCTAGTCAAGAACATTGAGATTCTTGACCTAGGGCTTGCTCTTGAAATTCTCTGGCTTAGTATCCTGTTCCAAAGCTTTTAAAATATGAAAATAAACCCCCTTAACTTGCATTTTACAAAGAACAGAGGATATCCTATGGTTTATTTGCAAGTTAAGGCCATTTGAATGCAATAACCCAAAAAATGAGGGTTTGACAGAACAACAGATAAGAAAAAGGAATAACTTTGATATAAGGTGTCTTGAATCTACCAAATAAACTCTCAAAGCATAAGATATAAATACTCTAACTTCCACACTGGTCTGCCCTCCCTTTCACATCTGTACACTGTACAGTGCTTGAAGGAAATGCACAAAAAAGGCTCTGAAATAGTGGCTCTATCTGACAGAGAGTCCATGCTAGGCTTCATGACTAACCTAGAGCACATTCCTTGTTATGGAGGAAGTTTGAATGGTGAAGAACTTATGGAATGGATAGAGGACCTAGATAACCATTTTGACTACAAGTATCTTATTAATAACCATTTTGACTACAAGTATCTTATGGATAGAGGACCTTGATAACCATTTTGACTCATTTAGTATCTTATTGAGCTTCACTTTGTTTCGAGAATATAGTTTAATATTCTCTACTAAACAGGGCCAACCACGTGAAGGTGGAAGCTCATTTGGCCCCACCCCCCTCCCCCTAACATCACTCTACATTCCCCGTTAACATCTAACATTCATTCATTCTTTCAATTATTAATAAAATGTAACATTCAATCAATATCACATGATAACATTCATTAACACATTAGATTCGTTAACACAAAACATTCATCAATATGAAAATAAACACATAATTCATGAACATTCATTAGCACATAATTAAATTCATTGAGACATAAAATTCAGTCATTATCAATTAAGGTATTTAGATGACAATCATTTCTTTTTTCTCTTTCTAATTTTTTTTTCTATGTAAGCTCTAAGAGGAGCATCAGTGTTATCATCAATACCTCCCTCATCAGTTGTTTTGTTCTTTGTTCTTGATGATCTCAAATTCCTATGCTGCTGCAAAGGGGGGTCCTCTACAATAACAAATAAAAGAGTTAAATTTAAAATATTTAATTATAATTGTTACAAGTATTTAATTATTTTAAAGAACATAACTATGGCGCTCTTTAATTACCTGATCTGGCCACATCATTTTGTCTAGACTCAACCTCAACATGCTCATGAGCACCGACCCCTCGATCCTCTACAGTTGCTATACAAAATGTTACATTAATCCAAACACCAATTGTAATTACATATAAAAATTTTAATAGCAAATGTATACCTCCACCACTAGGATGCACATCATGCGAACCTTCATTATGCATAGATTGTGTAGAAGGATTGTCAGGCTGCATTCCAATATCCTACACATTGTTATCATTGCTTTCTTAAAATAGATATACTCACTTTATATTAGAACTTAACATCAAATAGACTAATTGGTAAAGTATTCAATTTGAAATAAATTTCATTTAGCTTATTTACCTGTGGCTCAGATGCATCATTATTTGAACCTTGCACACTGATTTCAGCTCGTAGCCGTTCAGCCACGGCTCTATAGCCTTGTTGGAAGCCAATTCTCTTGTCCTCTTCTGTGAGGCATCTATTGAACTCTGACCCCTACATTTTTTCTTGGTATGGTGAATTTTACTTGCATTGTTTGATCAAAAAAAATTTCCTTGCAATATATAAAAAAATTGATACAAGTTTTCATTTACTAATACTTACAACTCGTGCTTGAAGTTTGGAAAAACCACCAGAGCCGAGCTTGTGTGTCCCGTGCTTTTCTAATCTTGCCTTTGTTGCCTTTGATGTGTCAGGCAATCTATGAAAAGTTTGAAATATGTTAGAGACCAATATAGGAAAAATTTAGAGGTTAATTAGTACATAATTACATTCTCAAAAGTATCACATACCTTGCTCTACTCTCTACTGGCGTAATTCCTTTTTTCATGTCGGCTTTATACTTTCCATCCAAAATCAAACCCTGCCACTCAGCCTCAAGAACACAGGGCGGACGCTCGTGCCTTGGGTTAACCTCTAAATATTTCCTGTACTGGTCCCTAATATACTTCAAACATAAACCAGCTCTTTCAAGGAGCTTGTTTCTCTCGAATGCACGAGGTCCAAAAAGCTGGGTCATACTATCTACAAGATCATCCTTCAACTTTTTATCTTGGTTATTCCACCTTTTAAGTAAAAAAAAACATGTTAGACTCATAAATGAAGAGAAGCTACCTTTAATATAGTTCAAGAAATTGATGAAAAGGAAAACTATTCTAGCAATGATATGAAATCAAAATAGTGGTTTGGGGTTTTAGTTAGGATATGATGTTCCACCATGTACGTATGGTGGGCCCGAATATCCGCAAACACTCGTCACCAAGTTTTCGCCAAAAAATATCATTCCCTACAAAATAATCATGGGATCATTAGTCGATGAAGAGTGATCAAAAACTAAATTACTATTATATCACTATAGAATAATAATAACTTTAAAGTACCTGGAAGTTTGGATACTTTTAAGGGAATGTCTTCATCGTCGCTGATGATCAATACGCAATCCTTCACCGTTCCCGTACTAGGAACACGGGAACATCCAGGAAATGATGTTGCATCGGGACTTGTTGCATCTCCTATTGCAAAAAATGAAAACCATTATCAAATGCCTCCAAGAAATAATACTTCAAGGGAAATAAATTGGTGCAGAGCACCCATGGCACAAACACAATCAAGGGATCTACATCGTAAACACATAACACTTAAACACATAACAAAAGAGAGAAAAAGAGGGATTTGTGTACCAGTAGATGGTGCAACAGTTGGTGCATTTAGGCTGTGTGTTGTTGATATGGCAGTCGGCAAGACATTTGTGGCTGTCCTGGATGGAGGCGGCGTTGTCATATCATCATGGAAAGGAGCTGAAGAATAAAATTGTTAGAGCATGCATAAATATAGAACGCGTGGACTAGCATGGACAAGATTGTTAGAGCATTAAAAAAAAAGATTGTTCGAGCATGTATTGTCAATGATTATGATCATTCCTATATATATTCAGTGGAAAACACAAGTGGGGAATGGAACATGTGATCTACCTGAACCACTTGCAATACCGGCCTCATCATGGGAATGGGGTTCAAAATTACGCAAATAACTCTGTAAAGACAATGCATCCATATTTTAATTAATGTCATAAAAGAGCATAACATAAAAACCATTATTGAACTCTTGTAATAATTAAAAATTTCATTAATACTTACTTTAAAGTTTTCAGAAGTGCGCAACAACTCAGCTGCCCTGTCTTTTATTTCCTGAGTCTGAGGATGTATGGATACCAAACGTAGAAGTTCTTTCCCAATTTTCTTTAGTAGCTTTTTAATGGAACCGATCGGGTCATCGGTCTCTGCTAAATCAATAAAAAAAGGGTCCACAAGGGGGGACTCCTGAGGGACTGCAGGTTGCTTTCCCTCTCTCCGACCACCGGCCCTCTGTGACAACAATAGTATTAGTATTATCAAAATTACTCCAAAACAATGAAGAAAATAACATTAAAAAAAATAACATTTTGCTTCTATCTAGTTTGCACAATTACAATGAATTTTACCTGCTCATGTGTAGATGAGCTAGGAATATCGTCACCATCACCTTCGGGCGGTCGCTCCATATTGTGCCCCTGTGTCAAAGATCAAGTATAAAAATGTTAGCCAAAAATTTAATAACTAAATGGTATGTTGGAGTCATTGATTAGAAGTTGGTTTAATAGTATGTACCACCCCCATGATAGTAGCCTCGTTTGTATCTATGCGGTTCAAATTGTAATCAATAAGCAGCTCTTCCCCTGCACGTATTGATTTTATCGCACAGATGAATACACGATTTCCCTCGCGCGCCTCAAATATGCAATTGGGTTGCTTTATAGTTGACCCAGGTCGTGTACTATTTATAAAACCCGCAATATTCCCTGTTGCTTTTGGCCTTCCATCAATGTATATAGCCACACTTTTACTTTGATTATTGTCTTGCTGTTGTATATAATTTGCCGAGAGTGCATACCTACGCATACTTTTTTTATATTGAACAATATGCATCCAACTTTTGTAATCGTAACATGGTCCAACATACTCCATCAATTCAGAAACTTTGTTGTAAGACACCTTTATGCCATCCATAGAAAATAGGCCCAAACCATGTAATGAGGATGGTGCTATGCGATATATCCTCTCATTAACACAAAAATCAATGTTTATTGGAGGAAGTTCCTTGGGTACCCAATGTTTCTGTAGATGTTGGTACCTCAAGGGCACCTCGATGTCGCCTTTCATCTCATCATCATAAGAACATGACCCCCCTTGAGCAAGGAAAAATTTCATGTGTTTATTGAATTTCCTTCTAGTCCTTTGACCTCTAGTTAATCTCCCTATTCTAGATAAACTGCATGTCTCACTTTCCTCTTCTATTCCTATATTTCCCTCACTCGAGGAAGACACTTCTGACAAATACCTATTTGCTGGTACCTGCAAATGGGAGAGATCTTAGAAGACATCAATCTTACTATTGATAAGTGTATTAAATAGACTTTCTATAAGGTGTATTGACTTATACCTGTCGATCCATGAGACTGTGCGGGATGCTCTTGAAAGGGGTTCAATTTCCTGCAAATGTAATTCAATTATCGTGAGCATAATCACATCATAATCATAATCACATCCATCATAAGCATCACATAAAAATTAAAAACATTAAAACGTACACATTATAACACTTATAGCTTTTAAATAGATAATGAATAAACTATGTAACCATTTAAGACAAATATATTTCTATCAAGAAATGAATATTAAATACATTAAGGATTGATGGCATACCTTTAAATTTCATCATCATCATCCTCATCATCATCATCATCATCATCATCATCATCCTCGTCATCGTCGTCATCATCATCGTCGTCGTCGTCGTCGTCGTTGTCGTCATCATCAACATCATCATCATCAACATCAACATCATCTTCATCATCATCATCAGTAGCAGCATCATCTTCTTCTTCTTCTTCATGAAAATTTGTCTCAGGAACATCATCCAATAATTGTCGATCGTGATCATCATCTACATCATCTTCTACTTCTTCGGTATCTTCTTCTTCCATCGTATTATACTTTATCGGCCTTCCTCTCGGTTCATGTCTAACAACAAATGACCAACCCGGTTTATGTGAAACCTCTGAGTAAAATACCTGCTCACATTGGCTTGGAAGAACATAGGGCTCATCCCCAACTGGCTCAAACGACCTTGTATTAACCATTGTAAATCCATTATCATGTTCAATAACAGTTCTATTAGGATCATTTGGATTAAGTCGTAGCCTGTACCATTTGACAACGAAGAGTACTAATTTGAAGGAACTAAAGTCGCACTCAAGTATATCATCCAAAATGCCATAGTATTGATTTTTAGACTCTTGAGGATCTAAGTCATTTCTAGATGAAATATTAGTCACTTGAAAGACTGCAGTTATTCCAGAATCACAAGTTTTCTTCGTGTCATCCAACACTTTGACGCGAAATTTTTGACCATTACAGAACATACCCTTGTGGTGTTTAACCTGCAATAATATGTGAAACATGTCAAAATTATTATATCGTGAGTTGATAAACATACGGGTGATTAATAATTTTGTACGTACCTGGAAATCTCTTAAACCATATGCTAAATCTATTTCCCTTTGCGTAACATTAGAATCTCCATTACGATGAGCTTCTTTAACCAATGAAGATACACCTTCCCATGTTAATGTGTGACCAGAATGTTGACATCGTTCAATCCATACCGTCATCCAATCAAGATTGTTTGCAATATACAAATGTAGTGCATCCCACTCTCGAGCAACTGTACAAAAAAAAAATAGACGACTTACAACCGATTTATTTTGAAGATTAAGAAATAATTTATTACAATAACATCTTATAATTTATTACCTGTCACTTTCCTCAATCTACCTTTCCCCATCAAGTACTCCCCTTTGAATTTTTTAAAAGGGTCGAGATCCCAAATGCGATCTACATGGATATTTGAAGCAAACTTAGGAAGATATTCAGTAATGTACACCATAGTCTGGTATACCATGTATCCCTCTACCATAGAACCCTCAGGATGTGCTCTTTGTTGAACCAAAGCCTTCAAAGATTTCAAGTGCCTCTCAACCATCCACATTGACCTAGTGTGTGCAGGTCCACACAATTCAATCTCCTCAACTTGGTGTATGAGGTAGTGTTCTTGTGCATTGAAAAAAGTTGGAGGTAGACACTTTTGCATTTCACACAATAAATGAGGAATTCTTCTCTTCCAATAGTTTATATCTTCTTTATGGATTTCTTTAGATGACAACCACCTACATTAAGAGATTCAAGTCACAAAAAATATATAAATACGAGACTTTACAAAATAATATACAATAGATTACATAGCAAGAAAAACAAATCGCGAATATAATAAATATATACAACAAATTGAACAGATATTACTGCTTACCTCATGTATTTTCCAAGATCATATATCACTTGTTTGATGTTATTGTTGAAGTGCTCTGGGAGAGATAGAGGTAGCACGTACTGCAGTAATTATAAACCAATCATTTCATTATTTTCTAACATAACATAATGAATAGTACATGTAGTTTATGAATATATTGTAAATACAGAAGAACATAACTTACCTTGATGAAAGTATGCCAATCATGCGTTTTGAGCCCTGGCCCAAATTCACTTTTCTTTGATATGAGATTGCTTATGTTCCCAGCAAATCCTGTGGGAAATCGAATTTTTCGTATGACTTCTTTTATGGCATCACTTTGCTGCTCCGTTAATAACCAAGGAAGGGCACTTATATTAATCTGATCTCTATTGCTATTTGAGTGAATGAAATTCTTCAGTGCATGATTGGATTCATGAATGTCATTACAAATTTTGACAATTTTTTCTTTGTCACGCCTTCCATCCAGTATTTTCCACAATGTCTCTGTTATATTATTTCCAACATGCATAAGATCAAACAAATGCACAATTTGTAGGTCCTCGTAGTAGGGCAACCTACTAAATTGTCTAGGATAGCTTTTTAGTCCCTTTGGAAGGTTGTCAGTAGTGCCTTGACGACCTTCACGATCATCAATTACATAATTAGTAAACAAAAATCACAATAGAAATATATAAATTACAAACATAAACCATTAAGTGGAATGACATTACCTCGACGATTAATTCTATTATATTCCAACTTCCATAGGCGAGGTGTCATTCTTCGTGGCTTTGATGTAGTCTCTTCTTTCCCATTGAAAAGATGTTTTTCCATACTTCGATACTTATGATTCCTGTGGAGGAAGTGTCTGTACTCATCAAACACATGCTTTCCTAAACTTTTTGAATGACGAGATTTCATCTTTCGACCACAAACTGGACATGCAAATTTTCCCTTTGTTTGAAGACCTACAAGATAATGATATAATTGGATTATTAAATATGTTGATTTTTATAATTAGAATTATCATGCGCAACTTGAATTCACTATAACATACCACAAAAATGTGTTAGCCCTGGGGCATCATGTATTGTCCATACAAGTATTGCATGGAATTGAAATTGTCTTTGTCCTATTGGTCTAGACACGTCATACATAGTGACACCGTTCCATAACTCCACCAACTCGTCAATAAGAGGCTCAATATATACATTCATATCTTTAACTTGATATTTACCTACTTGAATGAACAGTAACATTACATAATTATTGTGACCATTTTACTGTAAGATTTGTAAGTACATGTAAATTAATAACTATCAAATGATAAAATACTTGGAACAATCATTGCCAACATAATGTGCTCCCTCTTTATTGACATCCACGGAGGAATGTTATTGTTGATAACAAAAATAGGCCACACCGAGCAAACAGATCTCATCTCTCCAAATGGATTGACACCATCCGCTGCCAATGAAAGCCTGAGATTACGAGGTTCTTCTTTGAAGTGTTGCCACTTTTCCTCTATGTGCATAAATGCCGAACCATCCGCAGGGATTTGAATAATGTCATCTCGACTTCTATTGCGTGCATGGTAATCCATAAATTGTGCCAAGCTAGTACACCTGAATAATTGTTGCATCCGTGGAATAATGGGGATGTAACGAAGAACCTTGTGAGGCACCTTTTTTGTTATTCAATCTGTTCGATATCTACTCGTATGACATACAGGGCATTGTGTTGCAAATTCATGTTCTTTATAATATATAATATGATCATTGGGACAAGCATGTATTGCTTGATACTCCATTCCAATATCTTTCATAATAGCAGATAATTCTCGATATGAGCGAGGTAGAATATTTGATGGTGGTAACAAAAACTCGCCTATCAATCTACAGCAAAAAATATAAGTTGTTAATATAAACAATATTAGTGGTACATTATTCACCCTTTGTTAACTATAAAGACATATATGGCATACCTTAACATACATGACATTGTTATGTTGGATAAACCATTCATAACCTTCAAGTTCAACAACAACAATACAGCAGAGAGAAGAGTTGTTTGGGAGTCTTTGTATAGGGGCTCGTATGCCTTCTCAAGTAGAGGTACATCAAGGCTATCATCATCATCATGATCAGATCCGCTTGGACTAAATGTGTCATGGATCAATGTATTTATACCATCATCTTCAATTGTGTTTTCTGGCGCATGATCGTCATCTTCCATGGGATCATTATCTTCACCTTGGATATTCGCACCCCCATGTTCCTCCATATCATGTACTTCCCTGGGGAGATCAACCTATATAAAATTGATTAACATAAATAAACCATGATCTTCAACTCATCATCAAGTGATTTCATATGTATATAAATTGTTAAAATGATATAATGAACAACTTACCAGTGGATGATAGTCATGCCCCCCTTCAATGTGACCATTCTCCCTACAATGTCTCTTAACTGTTTTGATTAGCAATCTTCTACGGTTTAAGCCCTTACAAATTTTGCAGGGACAATAACATTTTCCATCACCTTTTCTTTTCAAGTTAGACCACAATCTAGCGATTGTCTCCCTATTTTGTTCTTCACTTATATTATCTGACATGATCGTTCTTCGCAGGAAGCAAAAATTGGGCTATGAAAACTTCGGTCTACAACTTTCAGTGACTAAGCAAAATTGTCAAAAGTACACAAAACATATAAGCTACAAGGCCTTCTTGCTTAGCTATAGAAGCTCTCTAGCAATCAAAACATATAAGCTACAAGGCCTAACAGCAATTTCAAAACATATAAGCTATAAGGCAAGACATATTACATGACATGGCAAAAGGATTAAAATATACATTAGATTAAAAAATATACAATTTTCAAACCTGAGCGCGCGGCTATAACTCGTGCAATGGTCTTCTTGCTTAGCTTTAGAAGCTCTCCAGCAGTCAAAACATATAAGCTACAAGGCCTAATAGCAATTTCAAAACAAGGGTCATCAAAAGAACCAAAAACAATGTGTGCAAACAATACCTTGTGAAGTGGTATAGACAATTAGAAGATGCTACTATGTGCTAGGGAACTTCTTAGAACTGTTGGTATATTCTTACAACTTGTTACACCTGGGATATTCTTCTTTGTAGATGCTACTGTGTGCCGTGGTCCAAACGGGCCCATAAATGTGGTTGAATAGCAATACATTCAAGTGGCTTACACAAGGGACAGTCACTGTGAGATATCCTCATGTGTGACTGTCCTTGTCACAAATGAGGACATCTCACAGTGACTGTCCCTTGTGTAATTGCCACTTGAATGAGGTCAGTCACTGTAAAGACAACATGATAATGTACACATACAATGAGTGTACATTATCATGTTGTCTTTACAGTGGCTGCCCTCATGTTGTATATTCTTCTCTGTAGATGCTACTATGTGCTAGGGAACTTCTTAGAACTGTTGGTATATTCTTACAACTTGTTACACCTGGGATATTCTTCTCTGTAGATGCTACTGTGTGTCGTGGTCCAAACGGGCCCATAAATGTGGTTGAATAGCAATACATTCAAGTGGCAATTACACAAGGGACAGTCACTGTGAGATGTCCTCATGTGTGACTGTCCTTGTCACAAATGAGGACATCTCACAGTGACTGTCCCTTGTGTAATTAAGTATTGTGGGGAAGCATTCTAAATAACCAAAGCCGCTAACAATAAATTCAACATAGATATGTCCTCATTTCTGGGTATTTTAGCTCTCTAACAGCTGAATACCAGATTAAATAATAATGACAAAAGAAAAATAAACCCAATGTACTCAGAAATTGTAGCTGTGATTTTGCGGAGGGAATCTCTCTCGGCGCTGTTGAAAACACAAATGACAACCCGCTTGATTTCGCGGAGGGAATCTCTCTCGGTGCTGTTCAAAACACAAATGACAACCCGCTTGGTTCAAAACACAAATGATAACCCGCTTGATTTCGCGGAGGGAATCTCTCTCGGCGCTGTTGAAAACACAAATGACAACGTTCCTTTTTTTTTTTGCACTTATATCCCGACCAACATAAGGTCCATTTGTAATACAACATGATAATGTACACTTACAGTGAGTGTACATTATCATGTTGTCCTTAGAGTGACTATCCTCATTTGTTGAAGAAGAAAAGCATTAATGTGGCTGAATAGCAATACATTCAAGTGGCAATTACACAAGGGACAGTCACTATGAGATGTCCTCATTTGTGACTGTCCTTACAGTGAGTGTACATTATCATGGTGTCTTTAGAGTGACTGTCCTCATTTGTTGAAGAAGAAAAGCATTAATGTGGTTCAATAGCAATACATTCAAGTGGCAATTACACAAGGGACAATCACTGTGAGATGTCCTCATGTGTGACTGTCCTTGTCACAAATGAGGACATCTCACAATGACTGTCCCTTGTGTAATTCAAGTGGCAATTACACAAGGGACAGTCACTGTGAGATGTCCTCATTTGTGACTGTCCTTACAATGAGTGTACATTATCATGTTGTCTTTAGAGTGACTGTCCTCATTTGTTGAAGAAGAAAAGCATTAATGTGGTTCAATAGCAATACATTCAAGTGGCAATTACACAAGGGACAATGTCATGAGCCGTGACATATTGAACTTAGTATAATAATAAAATGATTAGATGATATATAATAATCTATTATTAACGGTATATAACAATAATATATAATTATTATCAAAAGATAATAATAATATATAGTTAGCATAATAAGTAATATGTTAATTAAATAATATTAAAATATTAATAAATAATATAATTATGATTATAATTATAATATAAATTAATAATAAATAATTATTAATAAATTATATATATTATATTATAATAATATATTAAGTAATAATATTAAATCAATTATTGATATAATAATTTTAATATATAAATAATATTAATAAACCTCTCAATATAAAACAATATGTTATCACTATAATAATATTTATTATAATATTATTAATATTACTAACATCATTAATTATAATATTTAATAATAACAATAACATTAATAATAATAATAATAATAATAACGTTTAAAGCAATATCGAATATCTGTAATCGATATACATCTACATTAAACATCTGCATTATCTATCACGATGAGGAACGAAGAAGTGATACAACAATCACTAGTCATTACACATCGATACCATGAGAGGATGATTAATGAACCAAATACTATGAAGTCAAGATCAACATGATATGAATAAGGGATAGGTCACTATGGGTTTCAGAAGATGTATTGATAAGCAAGAAGGATAACCATTCATATATTATAAATAATCATTAATTGCACAAGTTTAGACAATGACATATCCGATAAAGCAATATCAAACATGAAGACCCGCTAGCAAATATGCACCATCACTTCCTATGTTATCATGACAATAACATAAACTAGATTGAATTCTACTATCTATATCAATAGACACCACATAGGAGGATATCGACTAAAGGATTGAAAGATTATCGATTGTCTGAGATAAACCACATCTTGTAGAAACACAAAAGCATCAGTGATTATATCACAAGCTATTGATGAATGAGGCATCAGTCATGGATAATAAGTACAATGTATCCTTAAGTATTAACAGGAATGGAAGTCAATTTGAAGATCAAACTCCATTACCAGCAATCAACCAATAAATGGACAATTATCAGAAAATGATATCGACTTATATCAGAGTAGAAAGATTGGATATCATCATAACAATATGGGATAAGGCAAGAGTTAATATCGATTGACTAAATACTAATGATAGTTAGACCAAACTAATACAAACACAATGGATGTTAACTACTGGTTGCACTACCAATTAGGGAAGATTACCTTCATAAAAAGATTTGATATTGAGTCAATCTGGGAGTTATCTATGATCAGAAAATAATGAAATAATATTATGTGAACTGTCGGATTATGGAAAGGTGTGCTTAACAAAGGGACATGGAGGAAGAAACAAGACACGTCTCATTCATAGCATCTCTTCATTTGTTAAAGACAATATAAGAATGCATTCTCGTCAGTCACTCAAGGCATCATTAGAACTTTATTTACTTATCCATATTTGGATATACTCAATAGAGCATCTGCCTTTGGCAGTTTGGTTTCAAGTTTATCATTGCAGATCAGAGACAACACCATGATTGCACAGATAGAAAGGATAGTCAGAAACAGCATCAATATTTGAAGTTGCAAGCATATAATTCAGAATCTGAAATAGCAACATATCACTCATAGTGATATTACACATTTGCATAATTACATCATCATATCAGACACAGCAAATACATTGCTGTAAGCAATACTTATTGATTGTATATCGATATTGTTTATATCAGACATACCATCATTATACTATCACTATAAGTGATAGGAAACATCATATTCATAGCATATTTCATATCATTATATCCGACAGTGCTATTAAACATATTGGTATCAATATCATCTTGCACACATATTGTGATTGAATCTGAAATAGCGGTTGATATCTTAAGTAACCTCCATTACTTAGTTTAATTGTAAGTATCTGATAGAGTAAGTCTGAGAAGTGGAGTAATTGTTCCTATTTTCCAAGTTAGCCAAAAAGGGGACATTACAGACAATCACGGTGAGATGTCCTCATGTGTGACTGTCCTTGTCACAAATGAGGACATCTCACAATGACTGTCCCTTGTGTAATTCAAGCGGCAATTACACAAGGGACAGTCACTGTGACATGTCCTCATTTGTGACTGTCCTTACAGTGAGTGTACATTATCATGTTGTCTTTAGAGTGACTGTCCTCATTTGTTGAAGAAGAAAAGCATTAATGTGGTTCAATAGCAATACATTCAAGTGACAATTACACAAGGGACAATCACTGTGAGATGTCCTCATGTGTGACTATCCTTGTCACAAATGAGGACATCTCACAATGACTGTCCCTTATGTAATTCAAGCGGAAATTACACAAGGGACAGTCACTGTGAGATGTCCTCATTTGTGACTGTCCTTACAGTGAGTGTACATTATCATGTTGTCTTTAGAGTGACTGTCCTCATTTGTTGAAGAAGAAAAGCATTAATGTGGTTCAATAGCAATACATTCAAGTGGCAATTACACAAGGGACAATCACTGTGAGATGTCCTCATGTGTGACTGTCCTTGTCACAAATGAGGACATCTCACAATGACTGTCCCTTGTGTAATTCAAGCAGCAATTACACAAGGGACAGTCACTGTGAGATGTCCTCATTTGTGACTATCCTTACAGTGAGTGTACATTATCATGTTGTCTTTAGAGTGACTGTCCTCATTTGTTGAAGAAGAAAAGCATTAATGTGGTTCAATAGAAATACATTCAAGTGGCAATTACACAAGGGACAGTCACTGTGAGATGTCCTCATTTGTGACTATCCTTACAGTGAGTGTACATTATCATGTTGTCTTTAGAGTGACTGTCCTCATTTGTTGAAGAAGAAAAGCATTAATGTGGTTCAATAGCAATACATTCAAGTGGCAATTACACAAGGGACAATCGATCACTGTGAGATGTCCTCATGTGTGACCTTTGTGAAGGCAAGTGCCAATTTGTACCCAAGTTACCAATATTGTGGCAAAAGTGGGAATGAAGCATTTAGGGGTCAAATTGGGCAAAGAAGTGTAGAAGTGGCCTATGTGAGGTCTAAATAGCCTAACTAAGTCATGGTTAGGGTCTTATGGTGTTTGAACAATAAGTTTTGAACCAAAATCCCAAAGGTTGTAACAAGTTGTCAATGTTGTCATTCACAACATTGACAACATTTGTGCAAGGGAGCATTTTCGAGTAAGATGGTTATGTAACTATATGAAACCATTGAATTAGGCATCAGATCAACTATAAGAGGCCTCCATCGATCTGTGCAAAAGGTTGGGGGGAAAAACATTTGGAATTAAGAAGATTTGTAGAGTAACACGGTTTTAGTGAATTCTTGAGTTTTTTTGTTTCTTTGTTTTCAGTTGATTAATGGATTAGATAGCTCGCAGTGTCTATTGGAAAAGTTAGTACAAGTTGTTTTTTTATTCTGTGTTGTGTTTTTTTTGAGTTTTGAAGCATTCCAACTAGTTTGTTAATTCTTTTGTTAAGTACCCTATCATTGGTTTGAACCAGGCAGGTTGAACAAATGGAGTCTTAGCTCATCATTCCATTGTCAATTTTGTACGGGCTCTTGGAATGGGTGAGGAGACTCCATGTACTATATGTTTGGAAGGAGGGGCCCTGGGAAGCTCATTTTCTATGTTTGCAATGATGTCCTAGGTGAGTCAGTTGAGCACAGTTAGGGATGACAAATCATTACAAGAAGATTACAACAAGTTGAATGCATTGGTTGCTTCAACTAAAATCTCATGGAGAGGTAGACACACATCTAAAGAAGCCCCAAGTCAAATTAGAAGATTGGGTGAGTTTCTTTGGCTGCTAAGAAAACAAACTCTTAGTCAGACTGTCCAAGTTGTGTCAAAATACTTGTTTTCAGGCATGGCTGTAGCAGTTGGTGTACAAAAAATCTAGGAGGAGAAGACCTTAGATATCTTGGAGTTCTCAATAAAGGGCATCTGAATCCTAAGCCCTTTAGGTGGCTTAATATAAACAAAAAGGCTTGACAAAGGCCTAATTGCTAGCAGCCTATTTTTGGGTGCAATTGGCATGCATGGTTTGATGAACCGGATTGAAGTACTGATGAAAAGTATAGGTGAAGGAGTAATATTGAAACCAATAGAGGTCCTAGTGGCCAGCCTCTCCATGGAGTAAAGTTCTAGTTGAATGTGTTTCAATTTGTGAAGACAAGACTAGGAGTGTCCTAGTAGCTAGATTGGTATTGAGCAGAGTTCGTTGTATTTCTTGTTGGTGTGCACTAGTTGAAGGAGTGGGATCTTGGGTAGAGATACCTAAAGAGTGTAGGGATAGTTAAGTACCCTATCAAGTCAAAACATTGGCCTAAAGAGACCCTAGTGAAGGATAGGGAGTGAGCAAGACAAAGTGTTACATCAATTAACAAGATCATTTTTTGGTAATTGTGTACATTATCATGTTGTCTTTACAGTGACTGTCCTCATTTGTTGAAGAAGAAAAGCATTAATGTGGTTCAATAGCAATACATTCAAGTGGAAATTACACAAGGGAATATCACTATGAGATGTCCTAAGTGTGACTGTCCTTGTCACAAATGAGGACATCTCACAGTGACTGTCCCTTGTGTAATTGCCACTTGAATGAGGACAGTCACTGTAAAGACAACATGATAATGTACACAAGTACCGTGAAGGTAGTCGCAAGTTAGGGCTGTTTCATTGCATACCCGAAACAATGAAGACATTACAGTCCACAAAACGTTTGTGCTTGAAAGATGAACAAATAAAATTAAACTTCTAAATAACCAAAGCCGCTAACAATAAATTCAACACAGATATGTCCTCATTTCTGGGTATTTTAGCTCTCTAACAGCTGAATACCAGATTACATAATAATGACAAAAGAAAAATAAACCCAACGTACTCAGAAATTGTAGCTGTGATTTCGCGGAGGGAATCTCTCTCGGCGCTGTTGAAAACACAAATGACAACGTTCTTGTTTTTTTTGCCCTTATATCCCGATGTGATTTTGCGGAGGGTTACGGTGCTGTTGAAAACACAAATGACAACATTCCTTTTTTTTTTTGCCCTTATATCCCAACAACATTGCAATTGCAAGTTAGGGCTGTTTCACTACATACCCGAAACAATGAAGACGTTACGGTCCACAAAACGTTTGTGCTTGAAAGATGAACAAATAAAATTAAACTTCTAAATAACCAAAGCCGCTAACAATAAATTCAACATAGATATGTCCTCATTTCTGGGTATTTTAGCTCTCTAACAGCTGAATACCAGATTACATAATAATGACAAAAGAAAAATAAACCCAACGTACTCAGAAATTGTAGCTGTGATTTCGCGGAGGGAATCTCTCTCGGCGCTGTTGAAAACACAAATGACAACGTTCTTGTTTTTTTTGCCCTTATATCCCGATGTGATTTCGCGGAGGGTTACGGTGCTGTTGAAAACACAAATGACAACGTTCTTATTTTGTTTGCCGTTATATCGTGATGTGATTTCGCGGAGGGTTACGGCGCTGTTCAAAACACACATGACAACGTTCCTTTTAAATTTTGCGCTTATATCCCGACAACGTCGCAATTGCGACAGTTACAAATGTATTGTCGTCGCAAATTGCGACGGTGTCGGGCTATATTTGAAAAAAAGAGAGCAAAACCACATGACATTTGCCTGCCATCGCAAATGGCCGTCGCAATGTCACCCCAAATGTATTAGTGGAACCATCACAAGACAAAGGTCTATAATTAACATAATCTTGCTCGAGAGTGTAATCTTTATTTTCAGCATGAGAGTTCTTAGAGGAAAGATTCTTATAGTATTTATGTTAATAATCAGCACGTTGAGCTTTCTCTTCCTCAAGTGAAGTAGATGTATCATTTAGGTATTGTTCACAGAAATCATCAAAGTCTCTTTCAAAATTAGAATCGTATGGATCACCATCATGATCTATCCAATGTGACAACCCATTTCCAGTAAGCACGAGCACACGACTAGGATGACTCTTAGGAATAAAGGTGTCATAGGTATCACTACATTGTCCATCATCATAGTCATCAAAGATGGGCATGTCAATCTTTGTGGAAGAGGTATCACAAGGGCTATCATATTGCTCATCATGGTATATCTTGAGACGAGGAGTAAGACTCTTGGGAGAAGTAGAAGAGGAAAGTGAAGACCTAGTGGGGGAAGGAGACTTGGAAGATGACGAATGCGAATAATGTCTAGAAGAGTCATGGTAAGACTTGGAAGATGAGGAAGGATGAGAAGACTTTGAAGATGAAAAATGTTTGGAAGAAGGAGGTTGTGACATGATCATCTCTATGATCCTAGAAAAGGCGTCTGATTCATTCATCTTTTCTTTCATTTTTGTATTAAGTTCATCACCCATGCCATATCTAGAAGGACTATTGGAGGAATAAAATTCTTCGAATTGAGCAATGAGCTCGAGATCATCTATTTTCAAGAGAGGTTCCATAACAAGATAGTTAAAATTCATGGTTTTGGAAGAGGAGGAATCAAGCATGGAAGTGACAGAAGAGATGAATAGAAGAAGGTAGACTAGATAATAAGAGGAAAAGAATCAAGAAGATGTGAAGAGTTTCCCATGGGAATGGAAGACTAGAAAAATATGGGAAATATGGAAGAAAGAAGACCAAGAGTCATTGCATGCAACTTGATACCATTGAAGTTCATTTGGATGTTGAGCAACATGTCAGAACACCTAAGATCTGACCTGGACTGGCCAAGGAAGACTGGAAGATGACAAGGCAACAAATAGAAAGTTGGCAATTGACAACAAATAGTTCACTGGTTGACAGACTATAAGACAAAAAATTGATTCTATGCGATAGCTCGTAGGATAGCAGGACAATACAATTTTCCCAGATGATATTTCACAAGAAGTAGTATGATAGAATCCAGGTAGTTGATACGATAGAGTGTATAGTATGCAGGTGATACAAAAGAGGCAACAAAGTATCGCATGATAATACTCAAGCAGGTGTACGATGATTGTTCAATATCACACGATATTTGACCAATGAATGTGTAAACTCTAGTTTTGAAGGTAATTTGGTCAAAGTTGTAGGTTGATAAGCTCAATTTCTTTATTTCAAACGCAGTAATAGAAAAAAATAGACAGGTTTGCAAATAGTAAGTGATCAAACGTGTCATAAAACACTTTGCAAGGGCAAAAGCAACCTTGTCAAGACATGTACTTGGGATATCAAAACAAAAAAATCCTACGAACACTACCATGATGTTTGATGTTCGAGAATGTTTACACAGGTAGATCATAGTGAAAACAATTCAAGCACTTACTAGCCTAGAAAGAAAAAGGCTCAATACTTAACAACTTGGCCCACACTTGATGTCCCATCACCTCACACAAAGTGGTTGCCCACAATAGATGTTGGATTTTTCGTGGAAGTGCTAATGACATAGCCAAAGGAACATAGATGGTGAGTAAAATCTTGGGGTGATCTGGGTTAGTCCACTAGGATCGATCCTTGTACCAAGATGTTAAGCAGCAAAATTGGGTAGCTTCTATCTACAGTTTGTAATAAGGGCTTCCGTTCGTAATACCCCTCTTTCTCCCCAAAGGGACTCCTTACCTTGCGGCAAGTAACAGACCTCACGGCCACAAGAGTACCTTAAGAATTCTTGCTTAGCATTTTTCTCATGGTCACAATCCCACAAGTACTCACACCAAGCGAAGACAAGTACTATGTCTACCAAGGTTTTGTGTCCTTGATAGCCTTGATTTTATAGTGGGTCGGAATAGCTCGGTATTAGCTTGTCCCCACTTGGGTTGTTCCTTTTGATTGCTCAAGAGAAGGCCCACTAAAGGATTTTAAACTAAACAAGAAGTGGATCAACCTTCGAGGGTCCGGATTTCTGGTTCACCACAAGGGTGAAGAGCATACACTCCCATCTCAAAAATATTTCCCAAACACACCAAGAAAAGTTCAATTAGCCTTCTTGCTTTTGAAATCTAAAGATGGGTCAAGATTTCTGGTTCACCACAAGGGTGAAGAGCATACTCTCCTACCACCAAGAGACTCCAATAACAAGATATTAAGTGCCTAAGAAAATGAAGAACTAGTATATGCCACACTTAAAAATGAAAACAAAGAACAAACACTTGATTGTTTTTATGCTTTGGGCAGCCCTGCAAGAAGGATTAGTAGCCCTTGTGCATTTGAAGCATTGACATGTGTTCTTTTAGCAAATATTCAAGCAATGAGGGCACACCTACAAACACAACTTGTTAGGCCCACAAAAGTTAGCATAATAAAATCAAGTATAATCTGCAAATGAAACTCTGTCTTAACACATCAAATCAAAACCAACAAGTAAACAACCCAAATCTTGCAAAGAAAGAACCAAAATCACTCATTGCCAGGCTTGGGTGACAATTCTATCAGAGAATGTTTCGCACGATACTTCGCAGTATAGTGATGTGATACTTTCTTTCTGAATGATATTTTGCACTACCTATAGGTGACAGAAAGTAATATAACAGTGTGACAAAGCTCTGTATGAGCATATGATACTTTTACTGGAAAAGTATCGCACGGGTATGTAAAAAACTATCGTATGATATTGGAAGACTGGCATACTATATTCTATTAGAAAGTATGGAAAACAACCGAAATAGCAAGAAAAATATGATGAAGAATGTGTGGAAATGCAAGAAAAAAAGGCAAAACAGAGTTGTTTTGCCCCACGATGGGCGCAAAAAATGTACACTCAAAACGTGCACTTCTCTAATTCATTACTTCCAAAAGGATCCATGGATTGGAAACTTTGAGAAAGTGACTTAGAGCTCCCTAGGCATGGAGTCACAAGGGTGTTATTAGTGCTCTCAGCTAGAGCTATTAAGCCTATAACCTTTCTAGTAAACCATGCAATGGGAGATTCAAAGAGACAAGGGCAACAATGCCAATATCTTTAAGAATCTTGAATGAGAATGCAATGCAACTATGCTAAAATGAAGATGCAACTAAGCTATGGAAATGAAAGTATTACAAGCCTTTGCAAATTAAGCTATGTGAGTTAAGCTAGAACATGAAAGGAAAGTAAACTAAAATGCCATGAAAGCTAAGCTAAATGTAAGAATGAAAACTAGAATGCAATAAGATCTCCAAAGCTCCAAAGTCACCAAGAAAACCTACGGCATAAGATTAGCATAAAGAGTGGATCCTTTGAATGAGAAAAGAGCTCTCCTTTTAAAGATAAATAGACCATGGAGATTAAGAGGCAAAAAATTTGATCAAGGGTGGAGTTTGAAAGTGGGATCAATCCTTGTGCACAAATCTCCTCCAATGTTTAAAAGTGTTGACTTTTGTGCCCCATGTGAGACGAAAAGACATTTTTTCCTTTTTATAAAATAAGAATAATGCTTCATTTGTGCAACTTAGGATACGAGGTAAGTGGGGGCTTTTATTTAATAAAAGGGGAGGGAATTCTTTTTAATTAAATAAAGACTTAGGATAACATGGTTAATCCATAGAATATAATCGAATAAATGGTAGAATTAGGATTTGATCAAGGAAATTGATTTAATTTGAAAATATTGCAAAGTATTGATTCAGGAAATTGATAAATTGAAGAATGGGGCCCAAAGTCTAGGCGACCATTTTAGGGTGCATACACTCAAAACGTACAAAATGTACACTCAAAATGTGCACTTCTCTAAGTCATTACTTCCAAGAGGATCCATGGATTGGAAACCTTGAGAAAGCAACCTAAAGCTCCCTAGGCATAGAGTCACAAGGGTGTTTAGAATGCTCTCAGCTAGAGCTATTAAGCTTATAACCTTGCTAGTAAACCATGCAATGGGAGATTCAAAGAGACAAGGGAAAGAATGCCAATATCCTCAAGAATCAAAATGGAAATGCAATGCAATGCAATGCTAGAAATGAAGATGCAAGAATGCAACTAAGCTATGAAAATGAGAGTATTACAAGCCTTTGCTAATTAAACTAGGTGAGTTAAGCTAGAAACATGAAAGGAAAGTAAACTAAAATGCCATGAAAGCTAAGCTAAATGCAAGAATGAAAGCTAGAATGCAAGAAGATCTCCAAAGCTCCAAAGTCACCAAGAAAACCTGCAGCATAACAATACAAAAATCTTCTATATAAAAAAGAGAAGGAGAGGGCTCCTTATAAAGGAAAGCAAATGGACAAGATTAAGAGGCAAAAAGAAATGAGCAACGGTGGAGATTAAATCTTGGTTGATCCATGTGCTCAAGATTCTTTAAGAGGCAAAAAGATGAAAAAGGCCCACCACTTAAAAGTATGTGCATTCAAAGTGGAGAGAAAAGAAGATTTTTATTTATTTTTTATTTATTTTATTTCCTTTTTCAACACAAAGAGGGATTTAAGTGGGGATTTTATTAAAAGGGGAATTTTATTTTAATAAGATGATTTATTTAATTAAAAGGGAAGTTTTCTTTTAATTAAATGAGGCTTAGGATAAAATGATCAAACCTTAGGAAATATTAAAATATTTGAATTAATTACGATTTGATCAAGGAAATTGATTTAAATTGAAAATATTTGTAAAGCATTGATTCAGGGATTTGATAAATTGAAGAATGGGGCCCAAAGTCTAGACGACCATTTTAGGGTGCATACACTAACTGTAATGCCCCGCCAGGGAACCCATAAGAACTTAACCTAAACATGCGACTAAGTTTGCAGAATAATTTTTAAAAAAAAATTAGAAACCAAAATCATAATTAAATCAACTATAATATGATTTTAATTTCACAAACAACCAGGATATTAATAATTTAATTATATATATATATATATATATATATACACACACACACACACACACACTAAACACATCACAAAAACATGAATATATATATAAATATTTCACATCAATAAAGTCTCCTTAACATAACTATTAATTCCATTAATATAAAACAAAGACCAGAACCTTAGTCAAATTGGGCTTTCTCATGCTCTTTTTATAGATTCCTCAAAACCATTAACTTACAAAACAGATAGGCGAAACTATTTAAATCACATTGCAAAATACAAAACTTCTCAACATTCAAAATCCAACAAGCATGATGAAGACACACTTTCCTTTTTTACAGAGATCTGAAAAGGAATAACAAGAATAAATTTCAAAACCTACCTCAAATTAATTATACAGATTCGGTGATGTCCAGAGTGAAGAAAATAGAATCCAAGCTTTTCGATGAGCTCTCACAAATCTGTCTCCAAAATTCCTCCTCCAAAACTTGTGTAATCCAATAATGGCCAAAACCCCTAATACTTAAAGGAAACTCCTTTTTCATGCATAAAATACAAACTCAACTCCAAAAAGGACTTTGCATGAAAATGAACTTTAGTTCATAGTTCAGTCTCAGTTGAACTGGAGTCCCCTTTCCACTTTGACTTGAGTTGAAAACACATAACCAAACTTGAACTTGAATTACTAATTCAATTTCATGCAATTATGAATGTGCAACATAATGCATTCAATTAAATAATAATTAAAACCTTTAGTTAACATAATTAACACATGCCAAAATAACCTTTAATTTAATAAATATATTTTAATTAAACAAAGGTTAAATTTCATGATTAAATATTTCAAAAGTGAGGATATTTAATTAATTCACATTAATTAAATATTTCAACCACACTAAAAAATAACATATAATTAATTCCCAATTAATTTAAGCATCAACTATATAATATAAACAATAATTAAACTAAATAAATACATTTATTTAATTACCATTTAAATACTATGCCACAGCTAAAAATAGAATGATCTAAAAATAGAAAACACACCAAATGCCACAAATCAAAGAATCAAAAAGACCTAAGAACCCACATTCATGCTCAGGACATAGGTGTAAACTCTTGCCGATTGGACGAGTTTAGAAGGGTGGAAACACGTAATCTTGTCCCCTACTTTAGGATAATAATTGGCTTAGGTTTTGATTTGGAATTGAATATTATCTCCCCTCTTTTACCATTGAGATTAGCGATAGGGCACACTCATCTTGACAATTCAGGGAAGTTGATGCCTGGTACCTGCGAACTTGCATAAGAGACGAGCATGTGCATATATATATATATATATATATATATATATATATATATGCATAAGAGACGAGCATGTGCATATATATATATATATATATATATATGCATAAGAGACGAGCATGTGCATATATATATATATATATATATATATATATATAACAGACAATAGCGGGGATCGGCCGATCGTGTGGATCTCGCAAGCAAGTAACTACGACTCTGTCCCTCAATCACATTAGGCATGTCAAACAGAAGTGTAAAACAAACACATCAACCATACACATGCAAGTATGGGGTCAGTAAAATCATAAGTTTTAATGATTCCCTAACATATATTCTATCATCCTAAAGTAATCATATCATTTATAAAATCAGACAAGGGGTGAGGTACTACACTAACATCACCTTGGTTCTTTGGTGTAGGCCAGTTGATGATTACTGTAACCTTTTCTGGATCCATTTTGAGAGTGCCTTGGGAGATGACAAATCCTAGGAAGATGAGTTCCTTCTTCATGAACATACACTTTTCCAAGTTAATCACTAACTTGTGTTGATGGAGTCTTCTCAAGACCTGCTCAACATGATCAATATGTTCCTCTTTGCTATGACTATAAATCAGAATGTCATCCAAATATATGACTACAAACTTGCCAATAAAATCAATGAAAATATCATTCATGAGCCTCATGAATGTACTTGGAGCATTGCTCAAGCCAAATGGCATAACAAGCCACTCAAACAAACCTTCAATTGTCTTAAATGCTGTCTTCCATTCGTCTCTTGGCTTTATCCCAATTTGGTGATAGCCTAATTTTAAATCAATTTTGGTAAAGTAACAAGCAGTGCCTAATTGGTAAAGTAGATCTTCCATTCTTGGGATTGGGAACCTATACCTTATTGTGATTTTGTTTAAGGCTCCGTTGTCAGTACATAACCTCCATTTTCCATCCTTTTTAGGGGTTAAGATTGATGGGACAACACAAGGACTGAGACTTTTCTGAATTAGTCCCTTCTCTAGCAGTTCACTGACTTATCTTGCAATCTCTGCATGTTGCACTAGTGTCATCTTGTATGGGGCCTTGTTAGGTAGGGATGAATAGGTATCAAGTCAATTTGGTGACTGATATCTCTTAAGGGAGGGAGGGTTGTGGGCAGGTCACTAGTAGTGACATAACTGCATTTTCCAAGTAGTTTCTTGACTTCAACTAGTATAGGATCATTTTGATCAGACCTTATACTATCCTTGGGTTTGGAGATTAGGAAAAGGGCTTCAGTTTTAGGTTCCTTTAAGACTTTCAACATTTCTTTTTCACCCATGATGATGACAGTAGGTTCTTTCTTAGATTTTTTATCAGGCAGGGGCTTCATAGTGAAGGTTTTTCCATCTTTGGTGATGGAGTAGGTGTTCTTCCTACAATGATGAATGTCATCTACATCAAATTGCCAAGGCCTTCCTAGAAGGATGTGGGAGGCATCCATTTCAACAACATCACAAAGAACTTTATTTTTAAAGTCTACAATTGAAAATTCTATCCATGCTTGTTCAGTCACTAAGGTTTGTTGACCCTTTGTTAGCCAAGAGACATGTTAGGGAAAAAGATGTGGCTTCTTAGGAAGATTTAGTTTTTGAACCATTTCCCTAGATACTAAGTTTTCAGTTGAGCCAGAATCTATGAGTAAATTACATACCTTTCCATGGCATTTGATCTTTGTCCTGAAGAGGTTTTTCCTTTGTGGAGGTTTTTGGTTTTGTGGTACTTGAAGGAAGACTTGTCTCATCATCAAACACACTCCTTCTTCTGGTTCTAAGTCCCTTGCATCTACATTGTCCTCTTATTTGTCCTCTTGAATGAGTTGTGCTCTTCTTTCTCCTTGGTTGTTATTGTTTCTCTTCTCAGGGCACCTTCCTGCACAGTGTCCTAACTGATTGCAGTAGTAGCACTTCAGGGGTTCATTTCCTCTTCCTGTGTTTGTTCTCCCTCTATTGAAGGGCCTCCTTCCTATATAGTTTCCTCTAGAGTTTGAATCATTTTTCTCTTTGTCTCCTTGGTCAAGGGTCCTATTGTTGCTACCACTATTATGTCCTCTATTCCAAGAGGTTCCTCTCCCTCTAAAGTTCTTCCCACTGTCATTTCTCTTTCCTTTTCCAAACTCCTGCTTTATCTTCCCCTTCTCCTCTACCTTGAGTGCCATTTGAGAGCACTTTTTTACTATGGTAGGGAAGTGTAGGCTAAGTTCCTCTTGAATGGATACCTTAAGGCCATTCATATACCTTGCTAGCTTTTCTTCTTCATCTTCTGCCGCATTTGTCTTCATACATAGCTTTAGGAGCTCCTTGGTGTATGAGCCTACATCCATGTCTTTCTGCTTTAAGATTTGCTTCCTCCTATGGAGTTGTACCCCATAATCTTCAAGTACATATGTTTCCTTGATTAGGACTATCATTTTGTTCCATGAATTTATCATGCTTCTCCCATTCTTCACCCTCTCTATTTGGATGAAGTTCCACTAAGTTAGGGCTGCTCCCTTCAACTTGGATCTTTCCATCTTTACCCTCTACTTCTCAGGGATGTCTTCACATTCAAAGAAGGGATGTTTAACTATCACAATTTGATAGTATAGTAAATCAGAAGGGAGTAAAGAAATACTAATAATGCTATATATGTAAGATACTACTAATGCTAGTATTTTTTATATTTGATAGATGACAACATTAATTCTAGTATTTTTATATTTGATAGATGACAACATTAATATCTTAATTCAGAGTATAGGAGATAATCTTTTGGTATAATCATAGCCCAAATTTTTGCTTGTGAAGAAAGACTATGTATGACAATATCAACCTAGAACAAAATAAGGAGACAATTACTAGATTGTGGTCTAACTTGAAAATAAAAGGTGATGGAAAATATTATTGTCCCTACAAAATTTGCAAGGGCTTAAAGACTCGAAGATATCTAATCAAAACAACTGAGCAAAATTATAGGCAACATGGTCACATTGAAGGGAGAAACGAATTTCATCCATTCGTATGTATTTCAATATATTATTTTAATAATTTATATACATAATAAATCAATTGATGATGACATCATGGTCATGGTTAATTTAAGGTCATCATTTTGATATAGGTCAACCACCCTAGGTTTCATGTCATGGACCATGACAATTCAAAGAATGTGGATTTCCAATTGGGGGAACATGGAGGAGTGAATATCGAAGCAGAGGATAATGATCCTGGTGCATGGAAGAAGATGATTCTGTGACAGATAACACAATTGGAGATGATGGCATTGGTGCAATTGATCATGACGATCAAGATGATGGTACTGGCGCAACTGATGATGATGATGAAGATGAAGATGACCTTGATGTACCTATACTTGAGAAGGCATACAAGCCCCTCTACGAAGGCTCCCAAAAAAATATTCTTGCTGCTATATATTTTTTGGTGAACTTGAAGGTTATTAATGGTTTATCCAATGTAGCAATCACACATATGTTAAGGTATGTCATATATGACATCTTTTTTCATTTTTTTTAGTCATAATTTCTTTATAGTTAACAAATGGTGAATCATGTACCAATTAATATTCTTTATATTAACAAATTATATTTTTTTCCATAGGTTGATAGGTGAGTGTTTGTTACCACCACCAAACATTCTACCTTGCTTGTACCAAGAATTATCTGCCATTATGAAAGAAATTAGAATGGAGTATCAAACAATACATGCATGTCCGAATGATCATATTATATATCATAAGCAACATGAATTTGCAACAATATGCCTTGATTGTCATATTAGTAGATATCAATTAGATCAAATAACAAAAAAGGTACCTCTCAAGGCTCTTTGGTATATTCCCATTATTCCATGTCTACAATGATTATTCAAGTGCACTAGCTTGGTATAATTTATGGATTACCATGCACACAATTGAAGTCAAGATGAAATTATGTGAATGCCTATGAATGGTTCAACATTTAAGGAAATAGAGAAAACTTGGCCACACTTTAAAGAAGAACCTCGTAATCTCAAGCTTTCATTGGTAGCGAATAGTGTTGATCCATTTGGAGAGATGCGATTTGTTTACTCGGTGTGGCTTATTTTTGTTATCAACAATAACATTCCTCATTGGATGTCCATAAAGAGGGAGCACATAATTTTGGCAATGATTGTTCTAGGTATTTTTTTATTTAATAGTCATCTAAATTAGTTTATTATAAATACTCCATCAAAATGGTCATAATAATTATGTAATATTTTTGTTCATTCAACTAGGTAAGTACCGAGTTAAAGATATCAATGTATATATTGAGCCCCTTATCGATGAGTTGTTGGTGTTATGGAATGGAGTCATTATGTATGACATCTCTAGACCAATAGGACAAAGAAAATTTTAATTCCATGCAATGCTTGTATCGAAAATACATGATGCCCTTGGCTAACACATTTTTGTGGTATGTTTACTTGTTAACACCTCTTTTTTTGGTATGTTATAGTGCTAACACATTGTTGTTGTATGTTTAAGTTGTGCATGATAATTGTAATTATCAAGATTAGCATATTTAATCCAATTATACATAATCTTGTAGGTCTTCAAACAAAGGGAAAATTTGCATGTCCAGTTTGTGGTCCAAAGATGAAATCTTGTTATTCAAAAAGTTTAGGAAAGTAGGTGTTCGATGACTATAGACACTTTCTCCATAGAAATCATAAGTACCGAATTACCAAAAAATATATTTTCAATGGGAAATAAGAGACGACATCAAAGCCATGAAGAATGACACCTTGCCTATGGAAGTTGGAATACAATATAATAAATTGTTGAGATAATATCATTCTATTTGATGGTTTTTGTTTGAAATTTATATTTCGATATTTTGTTTTGTTTATTGATGATGTAATTGATGCCCGCGAAGGTCTTCAAGGCATTAATGACCAACTTTCAAAAGGACTAAAAATTTATCCTACATAATTTAGTAGGTTGTCACACTACGAGAAAATCTCAATCATGCATTTGTTTGATGCTATGCATATTGGAAAGAATGTAACAGATACATTATGAAAAATATTGGATGGAAGGTGTGATAAAGACAAAATTATCAAAATTTGTAGTGACATTGAAGAATCCAACTATGCAATGAAAAATGTCATTTGATCAAATAACAATGGAGACCAGATTGATATAAGTGCCCTTCCTTGGTTATTGTCGGAGTAGCAGAGCAATGCTATAAAATAAGTCATACAAAATTATAACATTATAACAACAAAAGTAAAATAATTTCACATATGAAACCTAAGTCTAATTGATATAATATGAAACCTATTTTTTTACATTATAACAACAAAAGTAAAATAATTTAACCTATAAACTCTTTTTTTGTAATAGAAAATTAAAAAAATTACTAAAAAACATAGAAACTAAAAAAAATGGTCTACCTAGAAGCTGGTTTGGCTAGAAAGGGATAGAGATCATGCTCTGAAGCGAGGCAACATTTGTTGAAAATGAACCACGTAGTTTAAAAAATAAAATAAATATACTTGTGAAATGGGGTCACGTTCTATATATCATCTCGTTTCATAACATGGTAACACATGGAGTGTGACCCCATTTTATATGCGGTCCCATTCCGTAGATCTAGGGTCGGGGTCCTATGGTACGTGTGACTCCAATTCATTTTTTGGCTCGAGACCCCAAACCATATCATTGTCCCATTTATCTTTTGTGGAACCTCGTTTCGTGAAGCTCATTTTCATTAAAATGACTAAGTGTCCCCATAAGTGGACTCAACTTCTTGCACTTACCCTTTTATATTTTGTATTATCTTTTAACTATTTGTTATTATTTATTTAGAAGAAGAGATATTGAAATATCACGAAAGATATAGATATACAGGAAGATAGAGATATATGATTTCTATATATATATATATCCTCTCTCTCTCTCTATATATATATATATATATATTTATAGAGAGAGAGAGAGAGTCTATACACACACACACATATATATACAGAATATATATATATATATATACACACAAAGAGAGAGAGAGAGAGAGAGAGAGAGAGAGAGAGAGAGAGAGAGAGAGAGAGAGAGGTGTATATATATGTATGTATATAAATTCTTATTTGTATGTTCTACCCTCCTTCCATCGATTTGTATTTTCCTCTCTATCTCTTCATCTATCTAAACCTCTCTCTCTCTCTCTCTCTCTCTTACCCACTATATCTACTTCTCAATCTCTCAATCTCTCAATTTCTCCCTCCCTCCATCTAGACTATATAAATATATATCTTTATTATAAGTGTTAGAAATTAGAAAGATAAATATTAGAGATTGTTATACTTTTTAAATTATACATATAATTTGTTTATTTTTCTATAATCTAAATATTTTAAAAATATATATTACAATTATTATGATTGACTAACACATATTGGTTCCACTATAAAAATCGTATATTATAATTAAATCAACTTCTTGATTAATTATTTTAGGAAAAAAATAAAACATTTAATTCAAAAAATAATTTATTTTAATTAAACAATTAGAAAGGATTATTAAATTAAATTATACAAAAGTCGCAATGAAATTAAATCAATATTCAAGATATTTATAATATTTGTGACTTTGAAAACCACATCTTTAATGTGGTTTACCATTTAATTTGGGTCAATATTTTAATATATTTATATAGTTACAAAAAAAGATAATTTATGATTAGTTAGACTCTAAGTACAATTTAGCCTTTTTTTTAAATTTATTTTTACTTATTTGTCTACTTTTGATTATTAGCCAATCTTTATTCATAAGGTGACCCCAACCACATTACACACAAATACAACTTGGTTATCTAACTCTTTTTATGTCTATAAGTATGAAGTTGTCCTTGCAAACATGATACTAATGCAATTAAATATATATAAAAAAATTAAAACCAAACATTGATGCAAGAGCATCTTGGGTCCTTGGCAATCATGTGTCACCAAAAATAAGTTAGAAGTATTAGGTTTGCTCGGTCGCTTCTTGTTTTTTTTTGGCTCTCGGTGATGTTTTCCTTCGTTTACTGATGGGGCTCATTTGTTGCTCGGTTCCTTGATTTTCTGAGTTATTTCCTGGCACTCGGTAGTCTTTCTCACTGAGTGGTTTATTTTGGATTTCTCTTGAGGCCGACTTGTGCATTTAATTTTGGTTGCGGAGTTAATGTTGGTATTGATCATTGGGAAGTGTGTGGACCTAGGTCTGGTCATTTCTTTCTCCAATGATGGTTTTGAAGGCTGACTTGTTTCAGTAGCCTCTTGTATAAATAAGGTGATTGGTTTGTATTTTTAGGTAGCAATTGGGGAAGGTAGGAGTTAGGAGATAAAGATAATTCTGAATGAAGAATCCTCACATGTTTGAGGACTGTTGTAATTGAATATGATTGTATTTGGTCATAATCAGGAAGGCCTTACAACCCAGCATGTATGAGGCGATCTAATGAAGAATATATGATTTTATGCATTCTCTCTCTCTCTCTCTCTCTCTCTGTGTTGTGTTATTGCTTTCATGTGTTATTCTGCAAGGAGGTTTGTGATTAGGGTGTGTCTTTGGCCCCTCTTCCTACCCTACCTTGTGTTATGTGGTATCAGAGCGAAGGTTGAGATATGGATCTAGACTTGCAAGTTTAGGTTGAGGGTTCCTTCTTGCAAACCCTAGTTGATATTTAATGTTGTGGGGTACCATATTGTGATCTGACCTGCAATTGTAGAGGGTTTCAAGATGGTTCATGGGAGGTGAGATGTAGATACATGATTGGTAGACATGCTAAGACAAATTGCTTCTAGGTTAGAAGTTGTTGAGATAGCCCAACGCTGAGGAAGACATCTTGAGGATGTTAGTGATGAAGAAACCGAAGATGAGCAAGGTGTAGCAAAACCTGCACCTATGATGGATCAGGGTGAGGAAAGAATTTTGAAGGCATTGATAAACTTGAAGTCTACATCACATTTCAATCCTCCTGAATACAGTGGAAGGATGGATTCAGATGAGTTGACGGATTGGATAACTGAGATGGAAAATTATTTTGAGTACGAAAATGTTTTCGAGGAGAAAAAGGTGAAAATTACAAGCACAAAGCTAAAAAGTCATGCATCCTTGTGGTGGGAGCACCTATAGTTGGATAGAAAAAGGAAACGCAAAGACAAAATCAAGGTATGGAATAAGATGGTGAATAAATTGAAGGGTAAGTTCTTAAACCAGGAGATTATCAGATTAACCTAGTTAGGCGAATGCAAAGTTTGAGGTAGAAAGATAGCTCAGTAAAAGATTATACTGAGGAATTCTATAGATTAAATATCAGATTTGGACATGTTGAAGATGAAGTGGAAAGAATTGCTAGGTACCTAAATGGGTTAAGAGTTTCTATCCAAGAAGAAATCAATTTGGTTAAGTTGGAAAATATTGAAGAAGCTTATCAGTTTTCCCTGAAAGCCAAGGAGAAATTGAACAAAAGACATGAGAAAAGACAAAGAGGAAGAGGTGGTAGATTCCCTAGAGGAAGAGGTAAATACTATGGTAAAAAAAATAGATTTGATCAAGATAAATAAAATCAAGACAAAGGCAAGACTGAGTGGAAAGGTGAAAGTTCTTCTAGAGGAAGAGGCAGTAACTATCGAGGTGGTTATAACAGAGGTGGATTCTGAGGAACTTGTTACAATTGTGGAGAAGAAGAACATAGGTCATTTGAATGTACATATACAAGTAAGAAGGTCAGTAACAATAGAAATTCTTTGGTGCAAGAAGACTCACCAAATGAACTTGACAAGGAAAATAACTTGATGGTTAGAAGAGAACTTGGGAGTGAAAGTAATAAGGAAGACCAATAAGAAAAAGTCTATTCAAAACCAAATGTAGAGTTACCGATGAAGTGTGGAAAGTAATAATTGATAGTGGAAGCTCAGAGAATTTGGCATCTGAGGAAATGGTTGCAAGTTTGCAGTTGGAGAGGTTGAAACACCTGAAGCCCTATCAAATTTCATGGATCAAGGATGAGCATACACTATTGGTAAGTGAACAATGTTATGTAAATTTGAAGATTGGCAAATACTATGATAAGGTATTGTGTGATATCATGCCTATGGATTATTGTCATATTCTATTGGGTAGACCTTGGCAATATGATATACATGCTATATATGATGGAAGATTACATAAATATACTATTTGGGTTGATGAGAGAAGACAAATTTTGTTTCCTTTGATTGAAGAACCTATTAAATAATGTTTGTACATCTATGAAAGTTTGTTAAGGATTTGAAGAAGAATGATGTATGTTTTGTTGTGATTCCTAACAAATTGAGTGGGAAAGTAGTGGATAGCATACCTGAAGAGATTGATAAGATACTTAATGAGTACAAGGAGATCATTTATGAAAATGTACTTGATGGTTTTCCACTGAAGAGAAGCATTGATCTAATTCCTGGAGCTAGTTTACCAAATAAGGCACCACATCAGTTAACACCCACTGAGAATCAGGAACTTAACTGACAAATACAAGAATTGTTGCAGAAAGGTTTAATCCAAGATAGTTTGAGTCCATGTGTAGTACCAAATGTATTGGCACCTAAGAAGAATAGAGAATGGTGAATGTGTACTGATTTCAGATCAATCAGTAAGATAACAGTGAAATGTAGGTTTCCTATACGGAGAATGGATGACATAATGGATAGTTTGACTGGAGCAAAGTATTTTACCAAAAGTGATTTGAAAAGTGGATATCATCAGATCGGAATCAGAGAAGGTGATGAATGGAAGAATGCTTTTAAGACAAGAGAAGGTTTGTATGAGTGGTTGGTTATGCCTTTTGGTTTAACTAATGAACCAAGTACTTTTATGAGATTGATAAATGAGGTTTTGAGGAAATTCTTAGGTAAATTTGTGATTGTTTACCTAGATAATATTCTAAAATTCAGTAAGACCAGAGAAGAACATTTTTTGCATATTAAATAGGTATTGCAGAGATTGAAAGAAGAAAAGTTGCTGATTAATTTGAAAAAGTGTTCCTTCATGAAAGAAGAGATTGTATATTTGGGATTTGTGATTTTAGTTGATGGTTTGAAAATGGATCCTGAAAAGGTTGAAGCTATTTTGAATTGGCCTACACCTGAAAATGCTAGCGAGGTAAGATAATTCCATGGTTTAGCAAGTTTTTACCAAAAATTCATCAGAAATTTCAGTTCAATTTGTAATGCTATGACTGAGACTATGAGAGGAGATAAAAGAGAATTCAAGTGGACACATGGAGATGATAAAAGTTTTGAGACTCTGAAGTAGAAGGTTGTTGAATTGCCTATGTTATCTTTACTTGATTTCAATAAGGTATTTCAAGTTGAATGTGATGCAAGTGGTAATGTAATAGGAGCTGTTTTAAGTCAAGAATGTAAACTTGTTGCTTTCTTTAGTGAGAAATTGAATGATGCAAAAAAGAAATATTATGTGTATGATCAAGAGTTCTATGCTATTATTCAAGCCTTGAAGAAATGGAGACATTATTTGATATCGAGTGAATTTGTGTTGTATACTGATCATAAAGCTTTACAATATTTGGGTAGTTAGAATAAGTTGAATCAAAGACATGAAATGGGTTGAATACTTGCAGAGTTATACATTTGTAATAAAACATAAGAGTGGAGTCACTAACCGAGTTACTGATGCATTGAGTAGAAGCATATCTTGGATGACTAAAATGAGAATTGAAGTTCTTGGTTTTGATGACATGAAAGATTTGTATAAAACTTATCTTGATTTTTCTGAGCCGTGGAGGAAGTGCAAAGAACCTATTCAAGATCATCAACCAAAAAATAAATGGGAAGACTACTTCATTCAGGAAGGTATGTTGTTTAAAGGTATTCAATTATGTATACTGTGAGGATCAATGAGAACTAATTTGATAAAGGAGAAACATAGTAGTGGTTTGGCTGGACATTTTGGCATTGACAAAACATTGAGTTTGCTTAAGGAGAAATACTTTTGGCCACAGTTGCATAAGGATGTTCAAAAATTTGTGAGAAGGTGTGGAATTTGTCAAGTGGAAAAAGGAGTGAGTCAGAATACTAGATTGTATACACCAATTTCTATTTCTAAGAAACCTTGGATTGATATCAGTATATAGATTTTGTTCTTGGCTTATCGAAGACAGTAAGAGGTAATGATTTTATATTTGTTGTTGTGGATAGATTTTATAATATGACACATTTTATACCCTATAGAAAGACATCAGATGCAGTGCATATAGCAGATCTTTTCTTTAAGGAAGTTGTTAGATTGCATGGATTACTGAGCAGTATCATATCTGACTAAGACAGTAAGTTTGCTGGATACTTTTGGAAGACTCTTTGGAAAAAGTTGGGTAACGAGTTGAGGTATAGTTCTTCATTTCACACATAGACTAATGGACATATAGAGGTTGTAAATAGAAGTTTGGGTAATCTTTTGAGATTCTTAGTTGGAGATAATCTGAGTAATTGGGATTCTATGTTGGCACAAGCAGAGTTTGCATACAATAATTTAGTGAATAGGAGTACTGGAAAAACACCTTTTGAGATTGTTAATGGCATACAACCGAGAGGTATATCAGATTTAAAGGACATTGCTAGTGAAGGAAAAAGAAGTGCTGAAGGAGAAGAGTTTGCTAAGTTCATGAAGACATTGCATGAGGAAGTGAAACATAAGTTGCAAACTAGTAATCCAAAATACAAGGATAGAGCAGATAGATCAAAGACATAGTACCTTTGCATTTGGGGATGAAGTAATGGTACACTTGAAGAAAGGTAGATTTCCTGTTAGCACCTATGGAAAGTTGAAAATGAAGAAATTTGGTCCCTGCAGAATATTAAGGAAGTTTGATAGTGGAAATGCTTATGAGATTGAGTTACCTGATGACATGGACATATCACCTATATTCAACATTTCAGACTTATATGAGTACCATGAACCTGATGAAGATATGACAGTACCGAATAATTATCCTAAGAAGCAGACATAAAAAGTTGAGCATATTTTGGAACAAAGAATTGGCAGAAGCACAAGAGGAAAACAATACACAGAGTATCTAGTAAAGTGGAAGAGCATGCCGATTGAAGATAGTTCATGGATTTCACAATCTGAGTTGGATTCAACTCGGGTTGGAGCTGTTGCATGATTCAGAGAATCATTTCAAAATAACCCCAAGTGTCTGATGCAGGAGCATCTCGGGTCCTTGGCAATCCTATGTCACCAAAAACAAGTTAGAAGTGTTAGGTTTTCTCAGTAGCTTCTTCTTTTTTGGCTCTCGGTGATGTTTTCCTTCGTTTACTGACAGGGCTTAGTTGTTGCTCGATTCCTTCATTAACCAAGTCAACTCAGTTGTTGCTCGGTTCCTTTGTTTGCTGAGTTATTTTTGTTACAAGTAGTGGTTGCCATTGCACCAAAAGATCAACTTGTTAATGCTCGATACAACCACTAGACTTATAGAAGACACAGGAGGCGGTTAAGCCATGTCACAAATCCCAAGGGGAGCATTGACCATTTTTCCAACAATCTCCCCCTCAGTGTTACCTGAGGGGATTTGAACCCGTGACCAAGCTCTGATACCACTTTTTACAAGTAGTGGTTGCCGTTGCACCAAAAGATCAACCTGTTAATACCCGATACAACCACTAGACTTATAGAAGACACATGAGGCAGTTAAGCCATGTCACGAATCCCAAGGGGAGCACTCAACCATTTTTCCAACAATTTCTTGGAACTTGGTAGTCTTTCTCATCGAGTGGTTTATTTTGGATTTCTCTTGAGGCTGACTTGTGCATTTAATTTTGGTTGTAGAGTTAATGTTGGTATCGATCATTGGGAAGTGTGTGGAACTAGATTTGGTCATTTCTTTCTCCAATGATGGTTCTGAAGGCTGACTTGTTTCGGTAGCCTCTTGTATAAATAAGGTGGTTGGTTATAGTTTTAGGTAGCAGTTGGGGAAGGTAGGAGTTATGAGATAGAAGATAGTTCTGAATGAAGAATCCTCACATGTTTGAGGACTGTTGTAATTGATTGTATTTGGCCGTAACCGGAAAGGCCTTACAACCTGACATGTATGAGGTGATCTAATGAATAATATATGATTTTCTGCATTCTCTCTCTCTCTCTCTCTCTCTCTCTATTCTGGTATTGCTTCCATGTGTTGTTCTGCAAGGAGGTTTGTGATAAGGGTGTTCCTTTGGCCCCTCTTCCTACCCTGTCTTGTGTCAAACATTTAGCCAACCTATTCCATCTTACACTTTGGTGTAATGTACCTATTTTGAGCATGCATTGGAGTTAGTGGATTTAGCCTATCATTGGGTCCTTGTAGGCTAATACTGGTGATTAGAGGACCCCGTTGTGGGTTTTGGCCCCTTTTTGAGGGACTTACTATTTATAGTAAGTCAACTTATGGTTCTACTGAGCTCAAAGGATTTAGAGGAGTTATATGATGGTTTCATATTTTATTTCTGACTTCCGATTTGGACTCCAATATTCTTGGAGGGAGCGTCTATTTTTAGTAAGTCACTCCGTCAGGTTCATTCCTCATCTTTCATCATTAGGATCACTCTTGTACTGTTAGATTTTGATTCTGATGCTTCCTCAATTATTTTCACAAGATGGGTGAATTATGATTATTATTTAATTAAATTGGCTAAGGTTGCCATTTTTATTGGGAATGTAATCTAGGCATCTTAGTGTTATAGCTCGTTGGAACTGGGTTGAGAAGTTTTAAATCCTGAGCTCATAAAATAGGGACCCTATGTGTTAGAATTGCATTATTTTAATAAAAGGGTCATTTTCAGCATTAAATTGAAGAGAAATATATTAGTTTGTTATATTTCAAATGTGCACATAAATCAAAGTCTTTTGTAAGTGAAAAGTGTGTGAGAGAAGATATCTTTTATTATAAAAGAAATGCTTTGGTTAAAAAGCAATTCATTGTTGAATTATAAATTTTATAAAATTTAATTGTGAAGAAGGTGGATAGGGTTTGAGGATTGATTCCTCTCTTTTGGTAATTTGAATCATCACTGATTAATGGTGAATTTTGCAAACTAAATTCTGGAAATTCATAGTGAATCTGTGAATGTAAATCTTGGTGCTGAGGTATACCTATTGGCAAGTTGGCTATACTGATGTATATGACTTGATATAGTGTTGTCATTATGGCAACAAAGTCATATTGTAGTTTGGAGTTAGTGTACTTGATAAGAAGATTAGAAATCAGTTAAGTGTTGAAGACTGGACAGTGTACAGAGTTCCTACAGCTCAGAGCATCAGCGCATGTGCATATGGAAGAATTATGGTGTGCGCCTTGGAAGTTAAGTTGGTTAGAATATATTCATGCTTATTCTATGAGTGCATGATCATATATGCAAGGATGAGAAAGTTACAGTCAGTTGAAGTTGCACAGCTAGTGAGTGCTAGAGAAGAATAGAGCATGAAGCTGACAGTTAGTATTTTGGTTTGCGGATATAATGTAATGTTGTAACGGCTATGCACCTATTGTATTTAGGTTGATGACATGTATACTTGTTTGTTTGTAAGCACACTTAAATCAATTCATTTGGAAGCATTGTATGTAATAGGTCTAAGGGCCGACCTAGTTGTTTATTTTGTATGCGTGTATAAATATAAGATGCGCCCATTGTATTTATTATGGAAGTTGAAAGAGAGTTGTGATAAGTAGAATAGAAGTGTGTGAAGACACTATAAGATGTATTAGAGCTTTGCTAGAGGTCAAAGCATCAGCACATCAAAGGAACTGATCTGACAAGCAATGTCATAGTGACAGTTCATCCTACAGATATAGTGTGTATCTGAGATCAGAAGGTTGTAGCCTTCACCACTTGAGTAGTGAGCTCTTGGACAGTGCTCATTAGTGACCTATTTGGGTTTCCTCATAACCATATTGGTGTCATGTGTTGATTTCATGGTTCATGTGAATGTTTAATTCAATACTTAAGCATTTAAGTTAAGTATAAAGATTAAAGTGAAAATTTAAAAATACAGTGAAAACTGATTCACCCCCCCTCTCAGTGTTCCCATTCCTAACAATTGCTATCAAAGCTCTGGTCCTCAGCTAAGAAGTTTAACCACTAGAGGAGATCATGGAAAAAGCAAAAATGAAACATCTAAAAAGAAATCTTGAAGCTGCTCTTGAAGACCTGGACAAATCAAAAAGTGAAATTGAAGAACTAAAGGAAAAGGTCAGCGATGCACAATTGGTTATCAAAAGGCTAAGAAAGGATTTGAAAGAATGCTCTAACAGTGATCTAGGAGCAAAGGTTAAGAAGCTGAATGAAGAAAATGCATCTATGAAAGAACTACTTGAAGAATTTGATGATAAGCTGATCAACAATCAGGAAGTCTACAATGAAGAAGTCAAAGAGAACCTTCAACTCAATGAAGAACTAAGGAAAGAAAACATGGAAATCTTGGAGCTAAGGAATAGCAAAGAAATCTTGGAGTTTGAATTGAAAGAAGCAAAGAATCATATTGAAAAATTGCACACTAGTTTTGATTTGATAGAATCTCAGTTGTATGCAAGAAGAGCCAAAGGAGACAATAGCTGTATTGGATATAATGAAGCAAAAAATCAGATTGACAACATGTGAGCAAGATTGGACTCACAAAAGGACTCTACTGATGCTAAGAAGACTAAAGATCAAACCAAAGATAATGGTGAACCGCCTAAAAATAAGCGCAAGCCTGTAGACCGCACTTGTTTTGCATGTAACAAGCATGGACACATTGCAAGGAACTGTACAGAGGTAAGACCTTTTAATGGTTGCTATTATTCATGCAATAAATTTGGTCATAGAGCTATGAATTGTAAGACTAGTAAGAAGAACATGATTCAGCATGATCAGAGAAATCAAAATCAGATAAATATAAGAAATTCTCAGAATGTTACATGTTAGATATGTAACTATAATGGTCACTTAGCAAGAAAATGTAGAATGGTGACTCATGTCAATGCACCAAGGAATATAAGACCTCCATTCATTTGTCACTCTTGTAACAAGGCTGGACATATCTCAAAGTTTTGTAGATCAAGGACGCAAGGTCAGGAAAGCCCTAAAAAGGTCGAAGAACCAGTTTTGGATCCTGAAGGAGAAGTCAAGTTTGTGAAAGCCTTAGAGGATGCAAGATTGATTTGTTTAGAAGGAAAGAATGAAAAAGTTTATGAGAATTTATTGGATGCATCCAGAGTAGACGCACCCTCTACATCTGGATGAATGGCCCTCAGGGTCATAGGGGGAGCTAATTTAGCTCTAAACCCTTGCGTGGCTGGTATACTCACT
The DNA here is from genome assembly GCA_027943335.1 of Chamaecyparis obtusa. NCBI lineage: Eukaryota > Viridiplantae > Streptophyta > Pinopsida > Cupressales > Cupressaceae > Chamaecyparis > Chamaecyparis obtusa. The sequence continues at coordinate 2,393,429 of BSBK01003960.1, read as the reverse complement.
CTCAGAGTATGCACCTTTGGAATTAAGCTTTTGGAGTATAAAGGAACTTTCGTGCAAGAGAGCACATACTGATTATTAGTAGAACTCAAGTTGGAAATGTTTAAGTGACAGCTTGGTTTACGCGACAAGCATTAATGGCAGAATTTTCACTTTAAGTACACAGAAAGTTGTTTGATTACTCATTGCATTCAAATTCAAAGAGATAGGAGAGTAGAAAGAGCCTTGGAAGTTGTTGTGAAGACTTGTAGAGTGATCTATCAGTGATTTGCAGTAATTAGCAGTTCATTTGGTCGATTGCAGAAACCCTAGTTTGTCATGCCAATTTAGAAGTCCTCAGATTATCTTAGAGATCAGTTGGAAAGCGATTAATCAAGTAAGTCATGGCCACTCCCATAGTTTTTGATGTTGTAGAGAAGAAGAGATATGTATTTAAGAAGCATCCATTTAAGTCTACCCTAGATGATTTAGAGGGAGCATTCTGCCACACACCTATGTGCGTTATGCATGTGGAAGACATTAGGGCTTACATCTACTGCAAGAAAGAACCAGTAGGGTTGGATAGGTTAAGGGCACACATGGATACCATGTTGAAACCATAAAAAACATTCATGGATGAATATGTTAAGTGGAACGATCACCCAATAGTAGAGTATGCTATGGCATATGAATTCTATGAGACAAAATGGATTAAGATACTATTGAGCAGAATTCATGATGATTTATTCTGGATAGGTGATGTGCCAGTAAGAATCACCAGTGACCTAATATATGAGATGATAGGCCTATCTGAGATAGGTGTCATCCTTCCAGTTGGCAAGGATGTCAGGAATATTATTGAGCAAACTTGTAAGTCAATGAGTGATAGGCGCGGGATGACAATTGAGCCTATTGAGCAAGATGACATCAAAATGATGTCTATGATACTTGGATACAGGTTTCATCACACCAGCAGGGTGAATAATGTGTCTGCGGACACTATTCTAGCAACCATTAGAATTGTGAAGGAAGATGCAGAGTTCAACTTGTGTGAGATCTTGCGCGCATAGTTGATTGATAACATCAAGGCAATCAAGCATGACAAAACCAAGATATTCAAGTTTGGGTCATTGATCATTTACATGTACCTTCATATTGTTGGGAAAATATTAGATTTGTATTTGGACAAGTATATTCCAACCATACCACAGATATCTAACAAAGCATCCACTGAGAGCACATTAAGAGATTATATAACATTGGAGCTAAAGACCTTCAAGGTCAAGATGCAAATGAGGTATAGAATTCTAGAAAACATTGTTGAAAAGTACAAGGATACAATTTGTTTTATTGTTGAAATAGATACAACATGTATGGAGGTAGTTGTACCTAGAACAAAGTGGATTCATCCACTTGGCTATGAAGTAGAGGAACAAGTTTTGGAAGCATATGCTCAAGTATTGCTTTCAGCTCCTACTGACCCTAATGAGCCAAGATGGGGAACTTATGAGGAGAAGACAAGAGAAATAGATGCAAAACTAAACAACACAACAACTAAGAGGAAAGCCTCTAAGATTACATCTGAGATACTCAGAATTCATGGAGTAACACAAGAAGACCTAGACAAATCAAGGGAAGAAAAGATTGCTTTGGAAATTGAGAGCGCATCCATAGTGGAAGCTAAGTCTGATGATCCCAAGATGAAAAAGGTAAAGATTGAGAAGACTGATGATCCAAATGATAAACAGGGTAAAATTGATGATATTAGTCCTGCGCCCACTGCTATAGTTGATATTGAATCCACAGATGCATCTCCTAAGATGCCCAAGAGGAGAAAAAAAATTGCCACAAACCACCCTTCAGCTATAAGTGCAGCCACAAAAAGCAAATTGAAAAATGTGCAGTCACCTTTGGAAGTAGGATTCATATCTAGTCTTCAAGTGTTAAGAACTAGAGTAGTAGAAGAAGGAAGGCTAGATTGGATAGCCAAGTTTTATGACAAATATCATGAAATTGATAAGTCAGAGATTCATGAGATGCTGATCAAACACATGATAAAGTTCAAGAAGATGGTTCTTGAATTGAAAACAACAATCCCAGATAAGGTATGGAAGATTATGGATACCTTGAAGAGACAAGCCACTGAAGAAGACTTCATAATCAAGGAACAAACACTTGATTCCACTCTTCCAGTATGTTTTGTTGAAGAAAAGTCACTGTTATTGAATTTGGTGAAGCCGCACTTAAGGACAAAGATGAGAAACTACACCTCATGAACAAAGACTATGAGCTGATATCTAAGGAAATAGAGAAGGCCTTTGAGAAGGTATTCTTAGAGCAGCAATGAAACCTAAGTCTGCACCCATCACTCAAGCACCTAGTGAGCAAGACAAAGCAACAGACACCTCCAATATACCATTTACAGGTCCTTAGGATTCAACACCTACAGTGGTAACACCTACAGAGGTAGTAAAGTCTGCGCCCATAACAGATACACAAAAATATGATACAATCTTCATTGACAATGTAGAGATTGCAATGGTGGCTATAGACAATGACTTGGATAAGTTTGAAGAAGCTTTTGTGAGAACACAAGAAGCTGAAATGTTATGCAGCAACACACCTCCCACTCATCAAGAAGAAGTATTGCTTGATGATGAGAAAGAAGAAGAAAAAGAAATAGAAAAAAGAAAAAATAGAAAAAGAAGAAGAAAAGAAAGAACAAGAAAAAGAAATAGAAAAAGAGGAAGAAAAGAAAGAAGAAGAAAAGATAAAAGAAATTGAGAAAAAGAATGAAATGTCAATAAAGCAAGAAGTGTTGGAAATCACTCCCATCACTCCTTCAACAACATTGTTGTCAAGTTTGACACCTGACACATCCAGTTTGGACTCATGGAGAGAAGAAGACCTAATTAAGTTCAACGTCTTAGCTATGGAGAAAGCCAAAGAAAATCAAGTGATGAGTGTATGCACCCAAAAATGGTCACCTAGACTTTGGGCCCCATTTATTTGATTTATTTATCTCTGAATCAATTTTATCAATAATCAATATTTTTCAACACTATCAATTTCCTTGATCAAATCATAATCAATTCAATATTTCCTTAGGTTTGAGCCTTATTTAATTAAAAAGAGAAAAAATAAAATAATCTTATAAAAATCTCTTTTAATTAAATAAAGAAAAAATCTTTTAATTAAATAATAAAATCACTTTTTCCTAAGCCACTTTTAATTAAAAGAACAAAATCTCTTTTAAATAAATAAAAAAAGTCTTTTAATTAATTAATGGAAACCACTTTTGTAAAAATAAATAATAAAAGAAAAAGACTTTTTGTCTACACATTGAATGCACACTTTCCAAGGTGAGTGGAATCTCCTTTTGCCTCTTAATCTCTTCCACATATCTTTTGCCTCTTAATCTCTTCCACACATCTTTTTGCCTCTTAACCATGTTCATTGATTTTGCCTCTTGAGAATCTTGAGCACATGGATCAACCAAGATTTAATTTCCACCTTTGATAATTCTTTTTGCCTCTTAATCTTGACCGTCCGTTCATTTCTAAAATCTTTTAAAAGGAGACTCTCTCCTCATTCTTAATCATTCATTTTTGCATCCATCTTTTGCAAGATTCATCTTTTGCATAATCCATCTTTTGCAAGATTCATCTTTTGCATAATCCATCTTTTGCAAGATCCATCTTTTGCAAGATTCATCTTTTGCATAATCTATCTTTTGCATGATTCATCCTCTTGGGGTCTTAGCATCTTAGCATCTTGGAGTCTTGGAGCTTCTCAATCTTGGCATTTTGGAGCTATGGTATTCTTAGATCTCTCATATTGAAGTATTGCATCATATTTTCATTTTTTCTTTCTTGCATCTAGTTTAGATCTACTTTCATTCTCATTTTCATAGCATCCATAGTTTAATTTCTTTTCATTGTCTTAGATTAACTCACCTAGCTTAATTAAGAGGATTGTAATACTTTCATTTCCTTTCATAGCTTAAATTGCATACTCATTCTTAGCTTAATTTGCATTGCATTGCATTTTCATAGTGATTCTTGGGGATATTGGCATTCTTTCCCTTGTTTTCATTTGAATCTCTCATTGTGTGGTTGACTAGCAAGGTCATGAGTTTATAGCTCTAGCTAAGAGCAATTTTACAAATCTTGCAACTCCATGCATAGAGAGCTATGAATCGATTTTTGAGGCCTTATTGTTGAGTGTCCTTGAATGTAATGATTCATAGAAGTGTGGTCACTTTTTCACCATACAATGAGGAATCCCCCCCTGGTAGAATCAATAAACATTTTGAACAATCTATTACCAGAAGATAAGAAAGTGTCAAAGATACACTTAGTTGATGATGTGAGTATAGTCATCTCACATTTCAAAAGGAATTTCTCAAGCCTTGAAGAATCTGCATCCCTAGTTGTAGAAGAAAAGTATCTCAAGAAGAGATTGAATGAATTGGTGAACAAATTTTCACTTGACCTTAGCTCACTCAAGACTGGTCAAGCATCCTTGAAAGAATATGCAGATCAAGGAAGAAGAATCATTGCAGAATGCATGGATCAAAACAAGCTTATTGATGCTCATTTCAAGAAAATAAAAGAGGTAGAAGCTATGATTGAGAAGGTGAAGAGTTCAGTGAAAGACACATCCGCAGATATGAACATGTGCAATAATGTCTACCAAAGTCAGATAGACAAAATTGAGAAGGCAGAAAAAGAGATGACAAAGTTAAGGGCTAGACAGACTCAGTTGAGGAATGCTCTTGCACCCTCATTAGACATTCTAAATCAGAATATCAAGGAGATTGATGCCACTATGGTGACATATGATCAAGGTCCTTCCATAGATTTGAAGACGATGGAGAAGCTTCAGTATGCATTATGCACCCATCTCCAGATAGTAAACTCTTTGATCTCATTTTGGAAGGAGATCTAGAACCTAAAGATTGCATATCCGGATGTTTTCCCTTAGTGAGTATGTATCGATATAGTTTTTTGAAACACCTTTGTCATTAATGTCAAAGGGGGAGTTGTGTATAGAATATGGATCATAATATGTATAGGGAGATATAAGTATATGTATAGATGATAAAAAGTTTTTTGTATTAAGGATAGTTAGCAACTTGGCCATATTCCTTTGTTGCCATCAATGACAAAGGGGAAGATTGTTGGCAAGTTGGATATACTGATGTATATGACTTGATAGAGTGTTGTCATTATGGCAACAAATTCATATAGCAGTTTGGAGTCAGTGCACTTGATAAGAAGATCATAAATCAGTTAAGTGTTGAAGACTGGATAGTATACAGAGTTCTTGCAGCTCAGAGCATCAACGCATGTGTGTACAAAAAAATTATGATGTGCGCCCTAGAAGTTAAGTTGGTTAGACTATATTCATGCTTAGTCTATGAGTGCATGATCAGATATGCAAGGATGAGAAAGTTACAGTCAGTTGAAGTTGCACAGCCAGTGAGTGCCAGAGAAGAATAGAGCATGAAGCTAACAGTTAGTATTTTGGTTTGCTGATATAATGTAATGTTGTAAAGGCTATGCGCCTATTGTATTTAGGTTTCCAAAATGTATACTTGTTTGTTTGTAAGCACGCTTAAGCCAATTCATTTGGAAGCATTGTATGTAATAGGTCTAAGGGCCGACCTAGTTGTTTATTTTGTATGCGCATATAAATATAAGATGCGCCCATTGTATTTAGTATGGAAGTTGAAAGAGAGTTGTGATAAGTAGAATAGAAGTGTGCGAAGACACTATAAGATGTATTAGAGATTTTCTAGAGGTCAAAGCATCGGCGCATCAAAGGAACTGATCTGACAAGCAGTGTCATAGTGACAGTTCATCCTACAGATATAGTGTGTATTTGAGATCAGAAGGTTGTAGTCTTCACCACTTGAGCAGTGAGCTTTTGGATAGTGCATCCTCTACCCTAATAGGGACTATTTTAAAAGACTCCTAATAGGGTCTGACCCTTAACAAGGTCTACTATACTTAAAGAATTGTAAAGCAACTCCTAACAGGGTTAAGGATCTTCTAACAAGGATCACAAAACACTAGTGCAGAATATTAGTGGGTGTCAATTCCCACCGGGGTTTTACCTATTTGGGTTTCCCCATAACCATATTGGTGTCATGTGTTGATTTCATGGTTCATGTGAATTTTTAATTTAGTACTTAAGCATTTAAGTTCAGTATAAAGATTAAAGTGAAAATTTAAAAATATAGTGAACACTGATTCACCCCCCCCCCTCTCAGTGTTCCCATTCCTAACAATACCAAGTTTGTGAAGATTTGAACAACTACAACAGAGATTGAGAGTTTATTAATCTGATTTGAAATTCTCCAAGTGTTCAATTTAATTGGAGAGTTGCGTTATCCTCCTAGAGGCTTGTGTCTCCATCTAGAAGCCCACATTCCTTTCCTAGAGGCCCGCATAGCATTTCATGAGACCTGCGTTTCATTACAGGCAGGTGCGATTTATATTTTGGAGGCTGCTAATTATTTTCTGAGGATTGCAAGGCTTCATAGTGGTTGCGTAGCATTTCTCATTGGCTGAGAAACATTTCCAGCTTGCCACATTTCATGATAAGGTGCCAATTTGTATTTATTTATTGAAAAGTTGATTAGACAATTTGCAAATTAATAAATTTGGTCTTTTCTGGTGAAGTTTTAAAGTTAGAATAAATTGTTATTTATTATTATTCAATTTTGGAGAAATTCAAAAGGTCAAATATTATCAAAACAAAACAAACTTGCAAGCAAATCCAGAAATAAATATTAACTTCAACAAAGAGCTAGGCAGGCTCTTTCCATTAGGTCGAGGACTAACTTTGTACAAATTTTTAAAATTTTATTTTATGTTAATGTATAAAAAATCATTGCGTTCAATTCAAGACTCACATCATACCCTAATTAATTTTAAATTATGCATTCAATCACCTCTATTACATAAGTGTTAGAGAACATTTATTGAATTCAAGAGAACTATCATTCAAATTTGATCAAACTTGTCCTACTGAAAATGAACCACTTAGCAATTATAGTCCTCCTTATAATCCATTTTGATAGTATTATCAAGATGTAGACAACATAAAAAGAAAACACCTAAATTTTTAAAGGATTATTCCTTAGTGTTCCTAGCTCAAACGTACCCCTAATGAACTAAACTAACCCTCCCAACTATCCATAATTCTTCGTGTAGGTAGTAGGGCCTTTGTACCACTTTACTATTCTAAGTGACGGGTTAGCCCAATATTATTATTGAAACCACCAAGGACACACTGCTTGCATTTGAACCCTCCTCGATTAACATGACTGATCACATGAATAATTCTAATCAAGATGACAATATATCCCCACCCAACCTACACAAGTAGAAGTGGGATCTCTCTCTCTCTCTCTCTCTCTCTTTATATATATATATATATATATATATATATATATATATATATATATATATATATATATATATATATATATATAGACACACACACACATCCACCTCTCTAGATCTTTCCTTCCATCTTTCCCTCTATCTCTTTGTCATATCTCTATATCTCTATATGTTTTCTCTCTACATATCACTCATCTCCACCCCCCCCTCTCTCTCTCTCATTGCAAAAATAATGTGTCTTTTGCTAATGAAACCTATCTATCTTTTTTATTCAGATATTTTCTTTCAATCATGTTTGGATCCCTATAAGTGGATGTGTAGTTAATTTCAAGCTATCACTTCTCCATTACCTTTGCCGCATAAATAACATCATTTTCTAAATATCATACTAATTGACCTCATGTACTACAAAAATGTATGCAAAAAATAGACCAAATTTTTCCTTAATTAACTTGCACAACTCTTAATGTACTCATTGCACACCAAGGTGCAATTGCTAATTTTAGTTCACTCGAGTTAATATTTTGAGGGTTGTTTGTCTAAAGTTTTCTCATCTTTTATATGCAAACAGTTCCAGTAATCAATTTGGTAAAGGAAGGATAGAAAATAAATAAATAAATAGAATATCCAAATTACCAAATAAAGAAAAAAGAAAGAAAGAAATTAAGTACACACTATATTGGTGGATTTCTAGTTTTAGACTGGTGGAAATCAAGAACACACGATATTGGAAAATGAAAGCCTTCAGTTTAGTTGTCGTCTATGGATAGCCACTGTCAAATCACAACTTGCCCGGACTTAACAATTTATCTCATTTGCAATAGATTTAAAATGTGGTTGGCTGACTCCCATATGTTTGACTGGCGATATTTCATCCATGTGATTGCTCCACCTATTGTCATGGGTTGCATGTATAAAGTATCTCAAATCAGCATGACATACGTTTGTTTTTTCTCTTAGTCACTGCAACACACCAAACCTTGCAAAAAAAGACTTTCCTAAGCATGGAGCAAAGTTGACGTGTGTAGGCACGGGGTTTAAAGCATTTAATACCACATGTCAGAGTAATGATGACTGAATGACATAATTCCAAGATGTGCAAGGTGTTTTTTCTCTTCCATGAATTTAGATCACACCAAATTTTGTAAGTTTTGGCAGGTATTCCACTTGCATCGTATTCTAGTCTTTGATTTACTTTGGCTGAATAGCGAATGATATGATTTAATATACTAATTGTGACCACCAGCTACGGTGCAACATATTTCTACTGTGGAAAGTCGTGCCGCCAATGCCTCCTGCATACCATGCCTTGTAATGGATGTCATCCCATAAACCCCACAACACCTGTCACTATCGCCTGTCACGAATAAGGCAGGCCTTCCAACTAGAATAACTCACACAAATCGGTTGACGAATGGGAAAATTATTATGCAAAATCGTTTTCCAACCATTCAACATCTTTTTCAATTAAACAACATATTTAATTAAAATTAAGTTCATGAATATTTTCATAAATGTGACTATAATAGAGAGTCATTTTGGTAATGTGTTGAGAAAATTTAGGCCGTAAAAATGGGATCATATAAAAAAGAGTAAACAAAATGAGAATTTAGATAAATAATTATTTATTTAATTTTTTTTATATAACTTGTTTAATAAAAGATAATAAATTTAAATAAGATATCTTTATAAATTTAAATTTACTTGATATTATATCAAAATAGTTATGTACAAGGAATAAATTAACATATAAATTTAAATAAGATATCTAATATATTAATTTATTTTAAATAAATGTATTTTATATATATAATATATATAAGTTAAAATATGTAATTCTAAAATTTTATATAAAATTGATAAAAGTATATTTACAATCAATTATTTATTAAATAAATATTTTTATGTAAAAATATGATTTAATATAAATTTGATAAAAACATATTTACAATCAATTACATAAAATAATAAAAGTTAATCACTAATGTTATTCATCTCAAATTCAATTTCAATTTCAAAACAAAAATAAATTATTTCTTTCAATATTTTCATCTCCTTTTAATGTTAATATTATATGTTCTTTTATGCATTCTAATGCATATTATCTATTATCTTTCTCTATAATTAAAAATATTCATAAATATTTTATGTATCCTTTTTATAAAAAATAATTTACTTGTTATTATTTATTATTTAGAATACAATTTATTCATTTACATACTAGTAACAACTATTATTAATTTTTAGAACACCAAAACAAAACACTTCAATTTTCAACATATTATAAATAAATTAATTAAAAGTTTTCATTTATTTATTGGATGTCTCAGATAAATAAAATTAGATTAAAAGTTTTGAAGACACAAATTCACTATGTTAAATTAAATAAAAAAATTGTCTATTATAAGTTGCACAAGTACGTCAATCTCCAATATGTGATGTGACAAACATGCTTGGTGATGGGTGAACCCACAATAGTGGGTTACACTTTTTCGGAGGAATGAATTCGGCCCGAAAAGTGAATCCAACAAAAAAATCATTTCTTACTTTCAATGGAAACTAACCCCAACTTTCGATCGTAAGTAGGAAACTTTCGATCGAAAGTCCTAAACATCTTCACTTTCGATCGAATATCACTTTCGATCGAAAGTGTTTTTTTCACTTTCGATAGAAATTACTAAGGAACTTTCGATCGAAAGTTTGGAAGTAGATTTTTCGGCTGGTTAAAATCGCCGAAAGTGACTTTCACTGTCACTTTTGGCGACAACGAAACTTGTGGTGGCTTGGCTTCCGATTTACCAAACGTCATTTTCAGGCTTTTAATTTTGGTTTTTTATTATTTGAAGTTTTTGATATATAGATTTAGTATATATGCATATATACATGTGTATATATGCATGTATATATGCATATATATATATGTATATATACATGTATGTATGCATGTATACATGTGTATATATGTATGTATACATGTGTATATATGCATGTATATATACATATATGCACGTATATACAATATACATGTATATGTATATATGCATATATGCATGTATATATGCATATATGCATGTATATATGCATATATACATGTATATACATACATACATACATACATACATACATACATACATACATATATATATATATATATATATATATATATATATATATATATATATATATATATATATATATATATATATATATATATATATATGCACATGTATATGTGTATATATGCATGTATATATATAGATTTTTCATTATTTGAAGTTTTTGATATATAGATTTAGTATATATACATGTATATATGTACATGTATATGCATGTCTCTATGTATATATATACATGTATATATACATGTATGCATATATATATGCATGTACATACATGTATATATATATGTATACATGCATGTATACATACATACATACATACATACATACATACATACATATATATATATATATATATATATATATATATATATATATATATATATATATATATATATATATATATATATATATATATATATATATATGTATGTATGTATGTATAGATTTTTCATTATTTGAAGTTTTTGATATATAGATTTAGTATATATACATGTACAAATATGTATGTACATATGTATATATGCATATATACATGTATATATGCATGTATACATGTGTATACATGCATATATACATGTATATATGCATGTATACACATATATACATGCATGTATATATGCATGTATACATGTGTATGTACATATATACATACATGTGTATGTACATTTATGTACATGTGTATATATATATATATATGTATGTATGTATACATGCATATATACATGTATTTATATGCATGTATACTTATGTATATATATGCATGTATATATGCACATGTATATATATGTATAATATGTCATGTATATATATATGTACATGACATATTGTATATATATATATATATATATATATATATATATATATATATATATATATATAACATGTATACATACATACATGTGTACATGTCATATTATATACATGTACATGTGTATATATATATGCATGTGTATGTATATATGCACATACACATGTATGTGTACATGTATATATATGCACTTGTATGTATGTGTGTACATACATATGTATAGGTACATGTATATATATGCACCTGTATGTATGTGTGTACATACATATGTATAGTACATGTTTATTTACATTTAAATGTAATTTATGTAATTGAGTTTAGTTTGAAATAATCTAGCAAAATGCACATACTTTAATTTTATTTTTAATTAAATTAAGAAAACATGTACATGTATATGTCTAGACTTTATTTGACAGTAAATAAAATCTTTCAGGTATACATATTCTAGATCTATCAGACATATTATTGCACATCACACATGGCAAATGCACCGATTCCCCCTACAAAACTATTTACACGCACTAATAGAGAGATTGAATGGTTGCAAGAATCCATAAATAATTCATCTAGCTCTAGTGTCTATAAGAGCACATATCAATCCATCCTTACTAGCTTGATTAGCATTAGGGATGACATTCATGGTACCACTCCCTATGCCCTAGATGTTATAGAGGTCATACTTGAGAGGAAGAGACAAGAGGTTGGCTCTGGTCTTTCTCTTAAGGAGGTACAGGCTTTAGTGCCTCAAGCGACCCTGAAAAGGGAAGCTTTCCCATCTTATGCAAATAAAAATTATGTAGAGGGGTATTACGTTACTAGGTGTCAGGATCCTGCTATATCAACATTGATATACCCATGATTTCTAGCTGCCCATGGTTGTTATCCGAATAACGACTAGATTCCATTGTACTTTGCACAATAGATTTTTGCTAAGGTTCATTTAGGGAGGGTTGTTAATTACACTGATTTTCCAACACATCTAGGACAGGGGCATGGCAGACTTGCTGATAGAGATGCTTTTCATCGAGCTGGTTGATAGAGGCCAGTACGCAGGGCCATTGTTGCTCAGAGGGAACCTGCTATAGCTCCTTCATTAGGTCCTATTGTAGATGACGTTATTCGTAGCACCCAACTTTGAGTTGTGATTGATAGTGTGGGGAACATTACAACTACCACATCCATATTTAGTGATCAGGTTGGTCAGTACCTGGTGTCTCGACGAAACTCTTGATCATCAGGTGGAGCACCCTCTAGTAGGACCACACATGACATATACAATGCAACAGGCATCCCTTCACTTTTTAGCTTAGAGGGACTTACAAGAGAGATGACACATGTCACATTAACTAGTTTGGCTGAGGATCTATTGGATGCATATGCATTTATAGTTGTAGAGCATGATATCCCCATATCAAAGGTTAGATCTCATGTGGGTACTGTCAGATACACTCAACCACATCCTTCTCACCTAGACCGTGGCCATAGTGGCAGTGCTCATGAGGATCCACCTATTAACCACTCTATTGTTGCATAGGAAGAGGCACAATGTATAGACCCTTCAGTCAATGTAGGGCATCAGTTCTCTAATGTTGGCCTTGACGATGTTGAGTTCAACATGACCACTACAAGTTATCTAGATTTGTTGACACACGATGATATGACTTCCATGCCATCTCATTTGGTTAGTCCATTACATTCATCATTAGAGAGGCGTGTGCAGTCTACTCATGTTGTAGATGCAAATTTGAGCTTGGACCAGACGCAACAAAATCTTGATACCTTGGTTGATAGGATTGAGGCCAAGGAATTTGAGTACTATCAGTTTCCACCACCTACACAGGTATAAATCAGATTATATACATGTATTTAATGTTACAATTTAACTTAAATTTATTTTCAAAATTTCAATCAATTGATTTATATATATATACATGTGTATATATATGATATATATTTTTTGTTTGCCAAGATATGCCTCTTGTTGGTCCTAATTAGTTCTAATTGGTCCTAATTGGTTCTAATTAGTCCTAGTTAGTCCTAATTGGTTCTAATTGGTTCTAATTGGTCCTAACTAGTCCTAATTGGGCCTAATTGGTCCTAATTGAGTCTAATTAGTTGCTAATTTGTTCTAATTGAGTCTAAATGGGTTCTAATAAGTCATATTAGGGCCTAATTGGTTCTAATTGAGTCCTAACAGGTCTAATTGATTCTAATTGGGTCCTAATAGGTCATATTAGGTCCTAATTAGTCCTAGAATTAATCATAGTTGGTCCTAATAGGTCCTAATTGAGTCTAATTAGGTCCTAATTAGTGTTAATTAGTGCTAATTGGTTCTAGTTAGTCCTAGTTAGTCCTAATTGGTTCTAATTGGTCCTAATTGGTCTTAATTAGTCCTAATTGGGTCTAATTGGTCCTAATTGAGTCTAATTAGGTGCTAATTTGTTCTAATTGAGTCTAATTGGGCTCTAATAAGTCATATTAGGTCCTAATTAGTCCTAATTGAGTCTAATTAGGTTCTAATTGGTTCTAATTGATTCTAATTGGGTCCTAATAGGTCCTAATAGGTCATATTGGTCCTAATTAGTCTTACGTCCTAATTAGTCCTAATTGGTCATAATGGTCATAATAGGTCTTAATTAGTCTAGAATTAAGTCATAATAGGTCATAATAGGTCCTAATTAGGTCCTAATTAGGTCCTAATTGGTTCTAATAAGTCATATTAGGTCATAATTGGATTTAATTGGTCCTAATTGAGTCTAATTAGGTGCTAATTTATTCTAATTGAGTCTAATTGGGTTCTAATTGGTTCTAATTGAGTCTAATTAGGTCCTAATTGGTCATAGTTGGTCCTAATAGGTCCTAATTAGTCCTAATTGGTCATAATAGGTCCTAATTAGTCTAGAGTTAAATCATAATAGGTCATAATAGGTCCTAATTGGTTCTAATAGGTCATATTAAGTCCTAATTGGATCTAATTGAGTCTAATTGAGTCTAATTAGGTCCTAATTGGTTCTAATTAGTTCTAATTGGTCCTAATTGGTCCTAATTAGTCCTAATTAGGTCTAATTGAGTCTAATTGGGTTCTAATAGGTCATATTAGGTCCTAATTGGTTCTAATTGAGTCTAATTAGGTGCTAATTGGTCCTGATTGGTTCTAATTGGTTCTAATTGGTCCTAATTGGTTCTAATTGGTTCTAATTGGTCCTAATTGGTCATAGTTGGTCCTAATAGGTCCTAATAGGTCATATTGGTCCTAATTAGTCCTAATTGGTTCTAATTGAGTCTAATTGGTTCTAATTGGTCCTAATTGGTCCTAATTGGTCATAGTTGGTCCTAATAGGTCATATTGGTCCTAATTAGTCCTAATTGGTTCTAATTGAGTCTAATTAGGTCCTAATTAGTTCTAATTGGTCCTAATTGGTTCTAATTAGTCCTAATTGGTCCTAATTAGGTCTAATTGGTCCTAATTAGGTCTAATTAGGTATAATTGGGTCTAATTAGGTCCTAATTGGGTCTAATATGTTTCATATTGAGTTTAATTGGTTTCTAATAGGTCATATTAGGTCCTAATTGGTTCGAATTGAGTCTAATTAGGTGCTAATTGGTCCTAATTGGTTCTAATTAGTTCTAATAGGTCATATTAGGTCCTAGGGTCTAATTGGTCCTAATTGGATCTTGTTGGTGTAATTAAGTATTTACTAATTACACTTTACTTAAGTTTACTTAGGATAATGCATTTGCATATTAGTTGTCATTGTGACACCTAAGAGTTTGCATTTTATTTTAGCACATGGTTAGGAGAATTTCCACTTTAGGTGTGATAGTTGTCATCACATACCTCTTTGTGTGTGAGATCCACCTTTGGTGCTCTTATCACATTATCATCCTCTCATTGTTGTACATGTTGCACATACTTTGATGTACAATGGAGGATGATCCACCTTTGGTGGACATGTGATTCCACCTTGTGTGGGTGATATATTATCATCTCCTTATCATGTAGTCTTATTGCATTGCCTATATATTTAGGTACTCCTACTTTGTATTCAATTCAATTGGCTATAATCAATTATTTGATCATTTTGCCTATCTCTCTTGTGCTATCTCTTGAGCTTCTAGATCCTGGCATTTATTCTTTGCCTTAGGCAAATTCTTACATGGTATTAGAGCGATATCAAAATTCTTACATGGTATCAAAGCCATAGGAGTTTCATTGTATAGCCTATTTGGAGAGATTTTTATTGCAGGTCAAAATTGGAGCTTGCTGGTGCAAATTAGAGGTTGGCATCACATTAAGGAGGTCCAAATAACCCTAAATCAAATTTTGTTTCATCCAAATCGGACATCTGAAGCCAAATCTAGAGCCATTTGAATTTTCAAGGTTCAGTGGCGGCGATTCAGAAAAAATAATTTCAGAGGCGATTTTCAATTAGCGATATCTCAGTCATCTGGACTCCTTCTTTCAAGCAATTAATTTTTTTTTTTGGGTAGAATTTCACGATCTACACAATGGTGCAGGTGATATATGATATCTATTTCTGATGTTTTCTGAAAATAAAAAATCCCAATTTTTACAACTTTAGAGGCTTCGTTTGGGCTCATATGGACACATTTTCAAGTGCTATTTTTTTTTGAAAGTTCATGATTTTTTGTCTACGTTCCAGATTTGGTATCAGTTTGAAAAAATTCTGAGTGGACATAGTACTTACAAAATTTGGTCTATTTTGGCCTATTTTTGACACTTGTAATTTGTTAGATCCTTGAGAGATCTTGTGTCTTATTTGTTTGAGTCTACTATAGCTTCATATTTTCTATTGTAATCATCAAAATCAGAAGTCCACTTTGATTCATTTTGGCAAGTGGCAATTGTACAAACACTATATATAAAGTGCCAAAATCATCTATTTTGGGGGGTTCTTTGGCTCATTGCATTTTGGGGGGTGCATTGATTTTTTTTTATCTCGTTGTTTAATGTGAGAATTACATCATGGATGGTTTAATTAAGTTGACAAGAGGGAACTATAAGCAATGGAGTGAATTGGTTCTTGCTCATCTTAGTGAGCATAACCTATTGTCCTATTTGTATGAGTATAGACCTAAAAGTCCTTCTTACAATTGTGACTCTTACTTAGAAGTTGTTAAGGTTATCTATTTGAATATGGATATGAATGTTATGGATTCCCTTGATGACTACGAAGATGAAACAATGCATATTCCTGATCTTTGGACTATTCTTTGGGAAATGTATGGAGATCCACATATTCCTCCACTTCCAAAACATCTAGAACCTCCAGTTGCAGCTCCTTCTCCTCCTACTGAGATCACATCTCTTGATGATGTGTGTCTTCCTATAGCCACTTGCTCTTGCGATTCAGTGCATCAAGATATTCCTTGTCTTCTTGTTATAGTTCCATGGGATGCCTACTTGACAGACATTGTAGGTTTGTTTGTGGAGTCCTACATTTCAGATTTGGGAGACTTCATTGATGACATTCATCTTCTCTTTGTTGAGGATGATCCTTCTTTAGTTTTTGTGAGGGAGCATGTTGACCCTCATCTTCAACCTCCACTTGATCCTTATTTCAAGATTGACATGATTGTGGATCCTTTGATACAACATTTGGAGGATGTCTCTTTAACTTTAGAGAAGATATTTGACTCTTTGGAGATTGGTTTTCATGAGTCTCAAACTTCACTTGAGATGTCACATTGCATGGTTAAGGTTGACTATACTCATGTGTTGGAGATTCCTATTCAGTTTCCTGAGACATCATACATTTAGAAGATTCTTCCTTTAGATTAGGGAGGATTCATTGATCCACCTATGGACTTGTTTCTTCCTAAGGGGAGGAACATCATTCAGTTTTCTTGGTGCAGTTTCTATATTGATCCAGACACACCTATCATGGGTGTACATTCTACATTGAGGGGGGGCTTTCTTGCTTCTCTTCCTACTTCATTTGAGGAGGCATCTTTGTCTTTAGAGTTTGATCCAAATTCTTACATGGATCAGTTATCATTGGTTCCTTGTTTGTCACCTTCTTCTATTGGGCTTTCTCTTGATTGGTTCGTGGCATCTTCATCAACCAAGGACATGGTGACACTTGGGCATACTTCAAATACATTATACTTCATTTGGATTCCCCTTCCTACTTCCTATCCACAATGGGAAACCTTCTTACATCTATACTTGGTGTATCTTCTTCCTAAGAGGAGAAATGTTGTTTGTAGGTGTATGCACCCAAAAATGGTCGCCTAGACTTTGGGCCCCATTTATTTGATTTATCAACCCTGAATCATTTTTATCAATAATCAATATTTTCAACATTATCAATTTCTTGATCAAATCTTAGTTTCGATCATATATTGGATTTTTATCCTTAGATTAACCATTTTATCCTAAGCTTTTATTTACTTAAAAGGAATATTTCCTCCCCTTTTAATAAATAAAAAGCCCCACCTTTCTTCTTATCCTAAGTTGCACAAATAAAGTATTATTCTTATTTTATAAAAAGGAGAAAAACACCTTTTGTCTCATATGGACATAAAGTCAGCTCCTATTTTCCTATTGGAAGATACTTGTGCACATGGATTGCTCCTCTTTCAAGCTCCACCGCTGATTAAGACCTTTTGCCTCTTAATCTCCATGGTCCATTCCTTTGCATTTCTTATAAAAGGAGAGCTCTCTCCCTCATTCTAGGACACTTGTTTTATGCTAACTCTATGCTACAGGGATTCTTTGGAGCTTTTTGGAGATCATTGTTGATTTGCATCTTAGAGTTCTTCATTTGCTCCATAGTTTAGTTTCCATTATTGCATAGTAGTTCATGTTTATGCTTTCATAGTTTAGATTTTACTTTCAAGCTTTATAATAACTCATCTAGCTTAATAGGAAGGGTTGTAACACATTGTTATTTCCATTTCATAGTTTAGATTGTACTTTCATTTTCATAGTATAGCTTGCATATTTGCATCCTCATTCTTAGCTTGCATTTGCATTGCATTTCCATTTGATTCTTTTGGGATATTGGCACTCTTGCCCTTGTTCTCATTCGAATCTCTCATTGTATGGTTGACTAGCAAGGTCACAAGCTCAATAGCTCTAGCTGAGAGCAAATTCATCATAGTCCCTTGCAACTCCATGCATAGAGAGCTATGGATCGATTTGTAAGGGCTCATTCTTGAGTTTCCTTGCATGTAAGGATCCATAGAAGTGCACTACTTTTGTGTGTACAGTAGGCATTGAACTATGTTTTGTCTTCAAGCACTTACCATCCTTGGAGGAGATTACTCATTATGGGAGGGATATCATGTCTCCTTGTTTCCTTCCTTTGGGGGGATTTTTTATTATATATGCATGATGTATGTCATAATTTGGGGGTCTTGATTACACCATCCATGCATGCATCTTGTATTTGTCTCTCTTTTTGGGGGAGGGTTTTTCCCATGAGGTTTTCCCTCTTTCTCCACTTTATGAGAGATTGCATTGTTCTTGCATTTTGTACATGGGTACCTAACATGGCCTAGTAGTTGGGACCCATCTTGCATTGTGAGCTTAAGTGCATTCCCCTAAGTTTCACTTAAGGGGGGTGTTGGTGTAATTAAGTATTTACTAATTACACTTTACTTAAGTTTACTTAGGATAATGCATTTGCATATTAGTTGTCATTGTGACACCTAGGAGTTTGCATTTCATTTTAGCACATGGTTAGGAGAATTTCCACTTTAGGTGTGATAGTTGTCATCACATACCTCTTTGTGTGTGAGATCCACCTTTGGTGCTCTTATCACATTATCATCCTCTCATTGTTGCACATGTTGCACATACTTTGATGTACAATGGAGGATGATCCACCTTTGGTGGACATGTGATTCCATCTTGTGTGGGTGACATCTTATCATCTCCTCATCATGTAGTCTTATTGCATTGCCTACATATTTAGGTACTCCTACTTTGTATTCAATTCAATTGGCTATAATCAATTATTTGATCATTTTGCCTATCTCTCTTGTGCTATCTCTTGAGCTTCTAGATCTTAGCATTTATTCTTTTCCTTAGGCAAATTATTACAGATCTAATTGGTTATAATAGGTCATGTTAGGTCCTAATTGGGTCTAATTGGTTCTAATTGAGTCTAATTAGGTCCTAAATGGTTCTAATTGGTTCTAGAATTAGTCCTAGTTAGTCCTAATTGGTTCTAATTGGTTGTAATTAGTTCTAATTGGTCCTAATTGGTCCTAATTAGTGCTAATTGGGTCTAATTGGTCCTAATTAAGTCTAATTAGGTGCTAATTTATTCTAATTGAGTCTAATTGGGTTCTAATAAGTCATATTAGGTCCTAATTGGATCTAATTGGTTCTAATAGGTCATATTAGGTCCTAATTGGATCTAATTGGATCTAATTGAGTCTAATTAGGTCCTAATTGGTTCTAATTGAGTCTAATTAGGTCCTAATTAGTTCTACTTGGTCCTAATTGGTTTTAATTAGTCCTAATTGGTTCTAATTAGTTCTAATTGGGTCTAATTGGTCCTAATTGAGTCTAATTAGGTGCTAATTTGTTCTAATTGAGTCTAATTAGGTGCTAATTTGTTCTAATTGAGTCTAATTGGGTTCTAATAGGTCATACTAGGTCCTAATTAGTTCTAATTGAGTCTAATTAGGTGCTAATTGGTTCTAATTGATTCTAATTGGGTCCTAATAGGTCGTATTAGGTCCTATTAGGTCATATTAGGTCTTAATTAGTCCTAATTGGTCATAGTTGGTCCTAATAGCTTCTAATAGGTTATATTGGTCCTAATTGGTCCTAATTAGGTCTAATTAGGTATAATTGGGTCTAATTAGGTCCTAATTAGGTCTAGTTAGGTCCTAGTTGGGTCTAATTAGGTCTAATTGGTCCTAATAGGTCCTAGCCATATCTAGTTAGGTCTAATAGGTACTAATAGGTCATAGTTAGGTCTAGTTAGGTCTAATAGGTCCTAATAGGTCCTAATACATGTCTAGTTAGGTCTAATTAATATATAGTTAAACCTCTAATTGGTCAAGGGCTAATACCTGTCTAATAGGTCCTAATAGGTCAGGTAATTGGTCCTAATTGGTCTAATAGGTCCTAATAAGTCCTAGTTAGGTCAAATTCTAGTCCTAATTGGTGTAATAGGACCAAATAGGTCTACAGTTAGGTAGATAGTTAAGTCTAATAGGTCCTAATTGGTCCAGTTACCTATCTAATTGGTCCTAATAGGTATAGTTAGGTCTATTTGGACCCAATAGGTCCTAATACATCTAATTGGTCAGACTAACAAGTCCTAATAGATCTAATTGGTAGGACTAGAATAGGTCAGACTAACAAGTCCTAATAGATTTACATGATGAACATTAAGACAAGTCTTGACCATCAACTTAAAATATTTAGAGAGAAACATCTTAGACATACCTTGTTTCTGACGATAATATCTTTTTCATGATTCTTCACGTGTAGACTTTGTTCAGTCTCTTCTAAATAATGTCGTGTACTTTTGTTTAGCCTTCTCTTTTTATTTCCTATCACAACTTAGAAAATTGTTCCATGCCAAAATGTCTTCCTTCTCCTAAATGTGAATTATTTTACAACTTTCAGATTAATGAAATGAAAAAAATATACATTTATTTATACCTAATCCTTATTAACTAGAAATGACACCAAAAAGGCCGACCTGAGTTTCTATCGAAAGTCAAACTTGACTTTCCATCAAAACTAACTGACTTTCGATCGAAAGTAGTTTAGTAATTACTACAATTTGCATTATTAATGAAAGTACTTTCGATAGAAAGCACTTTCGATTGAAACCCAAAAGTTTCAATCGAAAGTACCTGGTTTAGGCCATGGTTGCAAGTTTTGAAGAAATTATGAGAATTTCATGGCTTCGGGCCTAAAGCACGGTGATCAAATGGAAGAATAAGAAGATGTCCTTTTGCATACAACAAGCACTTAGAACTAGCTTTCTAACGATTATATATTTGACTATTTTTGAATTTATTATGTGTATGGTTTTTGATGTTAATTGAATGTAAGTTTTTTTATCAAATATAAACCTCTGAGTTTGACGTTCAATGAAAAATAGTAAAAAAAGGGAAATTTTTTTTTGAAGAATAACAGTGCCCTCCGTATTCAAGTCTACTTTCTATTAAAAAAAAATAATTTGAAATTCGATAAATACACAAGTTATAAGCTATGTAGTTAAGGTATGTCAAAATTATGGTTTAGTCAACTTCAAACGTTAATAAAATATGCAATAATCATGATAATGTCACCAACCAATTGCATGCCCTCCATATGGATATTACAAAACTAAATTTGAAAGAATCACATTCATATCTATTTTACAAAAAAAGTTATGCTCTATGAAAACAATGTTACTAATTGAAAATGACGTTTTCAGCACCATACAAGTTTTCGTGGTAGAAAGAAAAAAATATTCAAATAAATTTTAAAAAAATATTTAGAATCTAGACAGAAAATCCTAAAAGACTCTAATTTACTTCATCCTCCGATTTTGAACGGTTCAATGGAAATATGCATCCAAATCTAAAAGTTTTTCTCAAAATGTAGAGTTCAGTGTCCGTTCAGGCAAAAAAGTGTAACCCACTATTGTGGGTTCATCCTAATGTGAGACAATAGATGGTATGCATGATGGGTTGCATTAGGCATGGATGTTCCTAGCCGTAAAATTGTATTATGTTTTTTCAAATATGTTTGTTTATATTGCAACTTTATGTTTGTTTATATTACAATTTTTACTCTCTTATATAAAATTGATTCTTTTTTCTTAACTTCTTACCACTATTTTCAGTCTTCATATCCCATTTCTCTACACCATTCCCCATCCACCTTTATGTAAACATTCAACAACCACACCCCAATAGGGTTTGGGCCTTGATGGTAAGAACAACACTATCACAACAAGTATTAACTAGTTTTAAGATATATTAATCATATCATCAAGGGTTATAACTAAGAATGAGAAAAATTGCTTAGTTTGATCATGTGGTTCTTAACCATACACATATATGTTACACAAAAAAATAATGCTTAATTTGACCATGTTATTCATAACCATATGTATATATGTTACTTCAACATTTGTGTTATTACAATACTAAAGTTTGATCAAATGCTACATGTTAAGTTAATGAAATGCTACATGAGAAGTTGGAGAATACATAAACACATGAAGATGATGAACAACTATAGTACAAAAAAAAAACTCAAAGCATCATAATGCTATCACCATGAGACGAAATCAAATCCATTGCAAATGCACAAAACCAAGGAAGTATAATTTGGATGATAAATAATAGAAATAAGTTATAAAAATCCCTTATAGCGAAGCTCTTGGTCTTGATCTTATATTAAACCCTTTTCTAATTAGAACCAATTTTATCACTTCAATGAATTTCCTGAAAAGTGTTGACTGTGATCCTCCATATAAATATCGTCAAAACCTGCAAATAAATTGAGTTAGTTATAAAATTCATTTCTAAATTGAAGACTTGGAATTGATTAAATTTGAATACACAATTTCCTTACTATCTCCACTTTACATTGTGTCACTTGTTGTTGTTTGGTTAAGATCAAGAGAAAAGGGTAACATATGGCCTTGGTTGTTGTATTGATCATTTAAAACTACAATAACATTCACATTTAACAAATCAACATATATGAAATTAATTTATATATTAAAGACTCAAAACTTAACTTATGTATTAAAGGCACAAAATTTATGGAAATGCATTTCATTATTTTATTACCATTTGTAACTTGCATTGCATCCATTGTTTTTGTTGTCTTGGGTAAGATATCTTCTTGAGTTTTTTTTCCACCATCTAACACTACAATAATATTGCACATTTAATACATTGAATCATATAAAATCAAAATACAAACTAAAGACTCAAGATTGATTGATTGTTATTTTGTAATTTCATTACCATTTCTAGTTTGGATTGTGTTTTCATGAAAAAAATCCCTCTGACTTCATCATTTTCATCAACCAATGGAGTAACATCATTTGTAACTAATAAAATTAATTTAGTTAGATTTGAAAAAAAATAATAATTAAAAAAAAAAATTACCATATGTTACTTGTATTTCACCTATAACCATTTGGTTTAGATCAATGGAGAAAAGTAATTGACGTTGTCGAGCGCTTCCTTGATCATTCAACCCTACAAAATGACATATGTTTATCAGATATATATATATATATATATATATATATATATATATATATATATATATATATATATATATATATATATATATATATATATATATATATATATATATATATATATATATATATATATATATATATATATATATATATATATATATATATATATATATATTGTGTTAGATAAATTACCAAAATAATTTTGAATAAATGTACTTACCTTTCTGCATGATAACATCTCTTTCCTGTTGTATTGTTATGCCTGATCGATTAATGACCTTCTTTTTCTCTCTAGATCCTATTGAGGGGAATTGAAAATTTTCATGTTCTTGAGCTCTTTCATTTGAGTTTTGAGATATGTCATTACACTTTTGATGATTGAAATGGAATTTACGCATTTTAGTTGGACTAAACCATGGTGATATCCATCTCATAGACATGTTCTTTGAGTTGGGGATTGATTTGAACTTGGAAGATGAAGAAAAAAATGCATGGATGTCTTTCTTAAATCTCCCAACACACTCACTAAACATGATTTGTTCATCTTCTCTAATTGGTAAATTTTGAAGCAATGAAGTTATGTAGTCAACTAAATTTTGAAGTTATCATTGGAAGTATTAGACGATTTCCAACGATTTGTAATAGAAATAAAAATGATTAAGTTAAAAATTATTTAAAAAATTTCAATGCTTCATTATAAAATGATGGTTTTAAAAATTACCAGTACTTTGAGCTTCACCAATGACAACCCCAAGCACATCTTGATCTCCTGAAGGTTTGCAACCATCTATAATTGAAATAATAATTAGTTACTTTTAGAACCATAAAATTATTTAATACTTGATTGTAAAGATATTAACATTACCAATGGTATCATTTTCATGACAAGAACTCCCTATGACTTCATCATTTTCATCAACCAATGGAGTAACATCATCTGTAATTTAATAAAATTAATTTAGTTAGTTTTGAAAAAATATAATAATCATTAGAAATAATTATTAAACTTAAATGAAAAATTAAACATACCACCAATTTGATCTTGCTCATTTATTGTTTCTCTTTAGAAGATATAAAATTTTCAACACATGTTTGCACATGTTTGCTCTTTTTGCCCATTGACAATCACATACATGTAAATCCGATCAAAATTTCCTAATGAGGTACCATTTTGTTGGATCAGTTTGGCTTCTTATCTTATATGTATCAAGAAGAAGATCGTGGGGATAGCAGTCTATATCAGCTATTGCTTTCAATCTCTCTAAAGCAGTTATATAATATCTTTCCTTTTTGAAGTTAGTCAAGAATCTAGACAACTATAGATATCTTTTATTTTTATAGTATGGTTGTACCCTATGGAGAAGCGGATGAATTAGCCAATCCATTCTCCTTGTGAATTTCTTAGAACGATCACTTAAATAGTGACTCTTAATGTGACAATGGTATGACTCTATAGCTACATTAGTTTCTTGGTTTGCATGAGAGAAACTTAAAAAAAAGTTCACCCACATCTCTATACAAAAAACATATGATGTCTGAGTTTACACTGTAATGCCCCGCTAGGGAACCCAAGAGAACTTAACCTAGACATGATTCTAAGTTTGCAGTTTTTTTTTTAAAAAAAGTGAACATACAAGATAAACATCAACGCAGAAGCAATTACCATTTACTCACATTAAAACATTAACCAACATAGGTTACAACTCTCAAGGGTTCCTCGAAAAAGATTACATTTACATAATTAATTAAATTAGATTAGGCACAATTACAAATCTCATATAAAAAATGAAAGGTAAAAGCAACATCACATCAAAGATAACATAAATACAACTGGTACCATAAGGTATCCATAAACTTACATCCACTACACATGTCACAGGGTATGTAATACAATAACTGAAAAGAAGTACACATGATATCTCTAAATAACTGATACAAAGATACATGATCACAAGAAGAAGAGAAAGAAGAACACAACTCCATCAATGAAGATCAAGAATGAACAATTGCCACAGGGATCATCCAGCACTGGTACACGAACGTCAGCATCTCAAATGGTAAAAGAATCACTACCACCTGACCTTGTGAACCTAAATGGTCCACTCCCATCGTGCTGAGGAGATAATAACAGATCCCACTCAGATAACAAACATCAAATGACTCAAGCTAAGGAAGGATCCTGAAAGCTCTCTAATTCAAGGTGAATAAGATAGTGATAGGTAAGACTCCCTACTCCAGAGGCATCCGATACAAGAAAAACAACTATGGAGGAGGCTTAGGCTACATACTATGGGAATGTCATCACATGGATGACTACTTGAGTTACCCTGGACTGGTCTCTTGACCTCGGACCCTCAAGCGTCTATCAGGTTGAGTTACCCTGGACTGGCCACTCTGGACCCCGAACCCTCAACATAATCCATGCAAAACTAGAATATCAATCTTGTATTTAATGTTATTTCCCAAGTTTTATTATTAGGTTATCACTTATTAAAATCAACTTACGATAGGTTACCCTGGTACTGGCCCCTTTTGAGCCACAGACCCCTATTGTAAGCCACTCCCCTAACATGCACCTATTTAACCTCTCCTAGGCTCACAAATCTCACATAGAACAATCAGGTATACTACTAGGTAATCCCAGATCCAATTTCACACACAAGAACCATAAATGATTACAAAGATACCATAAACATAATATAATATAGCATGAGTCCATATGGTTAAGTCAGGGTATAATCAGAATATACACACACATTAAAACATAACTGAAAACATAATCATAGAAAACAAACCCCAACCTCTTTACTTTCCCCCTAGGTCTTCTAGTGTGTTGGGACTAAAAACGCAACATAGATTTTGAGTACCATGTTAAAATTTTACAGTTTGAAGCTCCTAAATGCTTTTCATGCATATGTACCCAACTGTCATTTTGAAGCCTATGAGGTGTTCCAGTGGTTTAACACACTCCATTCAGTATGTGCATGCATTCCATGATGTTATTTTGTCATCCTGATTCATTTGGTGAAGTCCCATTTTGAGCAAGTGTCAAACTGCACAATTCTGCCTTAGTGTGAAACAGAGTACAGTAGCCCAATTTACCTTTGAATATCTTGCGTCTAGAAATGTTTCATGACCTGCCACTCTGAGTATCTTTAGTATGCATATCAAAGAACCTATGTTCCAATTTTCAAGTCTTTTCGAATCTATTTGATTAGGTTTCGAACCCGTCAAAGTTCGTTGTCTACTGTTGTCATGCACTTGTGTAATTATTCAGAATTCTGGAAGGGCCTGTTTGATCAGTCATATCTTTGACCTAGTTGACCCTATTGAGAAAATTCCTTTTGCATCATATTTCAGGGGTCAAATACTTCCTATGTTTCAATTTTGAGGTCATGACAAATCCATTTGCTCAGTTTCCAAATGCGAGTCCAAACACAACTTCTGTTGTTTTGCAAGTTGTGAAATGTGCAGATTGATCCGTACCCCTGTTTGTGATGCTGTAACTTTTGATCCATGATTGATGAACCTGAACAGGTTGTACCACTATGTTCTACTCTGAAAATACTACAAGTATGCCAAGTTAGAAATCTTGATGAATCTTTTTAGCATACTTTCCCAGGGCCATTCCGTATGCACAAATCACTATTTTGCTATGTTTCACAGTGTGCAATTCTGAGAGCCTATGTTTGTCTGATTGCCAAATGCACCCTATTACTCGTCATGAGACCTAATTGTGGAATTATACTCTCTGTATGACAAAGAACAAATGCCCCTATTTTCGGATCCTGATGTCATGTCTAACCTCATTTCCTTGGCCAATTCCAAAATCGACTTATACATATTTCACTATTTTTGGTCTGAAATTTTATTGACATGCTGACTTTGCTGATTAATTGTGATTGGTTGTGAGATCTTCAGAGCAAGCTGATGATGGATTCATACTCCCTGTATGAAGGTGATTCGGTGTCCTGGATGTTGGGTCTTGAAAGTTTCATTTGGTCAGTTTTTAAAGCCGGTTCCAAAGCCAACTTGTGTGATTTTTGCAGAGCGGATAGACAGTGTTTCTAATTGGCTATATTTGATCATGCATTTCTTTTGGCTTGAATCTCTGTAAGCAATTTCCTCTGATAGGCATGTTGTAGTGTTGAAGGTGAACATGTGTGCCCAGTGCCATGTCTCGGTTACTTGATTTCGTCAGTTTTTAGAGCTAGTTCCTGAGGCCAGTCAGTGCTGATTGGAGACTTCACAAAGGATGAAGGGAATTAGTAAAAAAGGTTTTTGAGATTGATGAGAGTGGAAGCTCATTAATAAATTTGTATCATCATTTATTTGAGGCTAGCAGACTTGGCATCACAATTGTTGTTTCCATGGATTTTATACGACATGTGATGAGGAGTTTTGTGGATGAAAAATAAGATCTTTTATTATGGGCCTCAACATATCATGCTGGCGAGTATTTGGATCCAAAGCTATGATGAACTTAAGGATACAAGACACAGAGTGAAATGGTGATTGATAGTCTTAACAGGATAAATACCGCCTAGAAAGAAAGAAAGTAGTCTGTTGTGGTGGAAGGAGTGCATTTGAGCTTGTTTTTTTATTTATGGTGGGGCTCATGGAGAAACGTCCATCAATCATAACATTTATGATCTACATTGCAAATAGAGATAAACTTTTGGAGTCAATAATACTAATATGGACAGATGTGTGGATTCTACACATGCCAAAATATTCAGTTGTTTACGCAGAAGGTATGAGGTTGCAGCTTTGTCACATTGTGATGTGCATGAAAAGTAAATGGGATGCCCACATATTAAAGGAATACATAGGGAGCACATATTGTTTTAAAATGAATATTTACAACATTGTGTTGTGCATTGTTATTAAAGGTAGTGTGTAATGATTGGGGGGTGCCTAAGTTTGAAGTATTGGTGGAGGCCAGCGTAAGTAATAGGCTACTGCAGATATCAAAAAATAAAGACCAGCGGAGGACATGAGAACAAATGCCTGCGCATTGAGTTGACTGCCTACACAAGTAGAGGTAGTGTTAAAATGAAAGGGGAGTGGATGCGCCCATTTGTGTCAAGCTTTGCGAGGCACAAATGAAGATGAGCCAGTGTGAATAACATGAGTGCCCACACAAAAGGTTGAGGGATGGCTGCCTATGTTTGGAGCAGGACGGAAGCATAAGAAGGCATGAGGATGTCAACACACATTGCAAGCAGTAGGCTCACGTATCAGAGAGGAGACCTACGCAAATCTACAAACAAAGCTCACTCGAATAATGAGCTGGGGTTTGCCTTGCGTAAGGGGCCTCATTTGAATCAAGTGTTTTGATGCCAGCTGATATAAAAGGTAATCACCATTGCATATGGAAGTTGATGCTGCTTGCGCAAGCACATGGTGCCTTGCATAAAGCAAGTGGGAGCTCACGCTTTGAGCTAGGAAGTTTATTGGATGGCCTTGCGTGAAGTGGAGCCTGCCTTGCGTAAACACAAGGTGAGCCTCCACACAAGTTTTGAAGGAGAAGCTGCCAATCAGTGTAGAAGACGCCATGTCCAGGAGACTACTTGCGCAAAGGGTTGTTGGAAATGGTAGCACACAGGGAGTGATTTAACAGCTAAAAGTGTTATCCCACATTGCGTGGGTGGACATTTTTAGTTGTATTTATGTACAGGGGTAGTTTTATACAATGTAAACAAAGAGCATGGAGGCTCTTGGCAGGCCCTTTAGTTTGAAGTCTTAGTGCGCGGTGGGGCCCCCTATTTTGGAGGGAAGTGCTGTGAAGGTCTTTAAAACCATGAAAACCATTGTCCCACATTCGCCCTATAGATGCAGTCTGAGGTAAATAAATACAATGAAGCTCACATATGAAATAGGTTGAAATAGTGGAGGCTATGCACGCGACCCCTATGCCACTTGCCTCGATTTCCATGCCCACGCCCAGGAGAAAGCTAATTTTGCAGACAGAGTGCGGTGACCAGATGGACACTTGTCACTTGGTCACAGATTCGCGGAATAAGCTGGCGGTTACTTCAAATATTTGGAGACTTGGAGATTGCCAGTGGTCGTGTGTTTGCATAATGGTGGCGGTTAGATCATTAACATTCCGCGAATCAGAGAATGAGCCAGTCGCATGGTCGCCTAGTACTAACAGTTAGTGAATTTTCATTCCACGATTCAGAGAGTATGTGGTCGCGTGATTGCTAAGTTGTGACGGTCTAGCCCTAGCCTTTCCACGACTTGGCGAGCCTTCAGTTGCTGAGTTGCCAGACAGTTGGCGGTCAAGGATTTTCTTTCCACGATTGCGAGAATGCCCAGTTGCCAGGTCGCTGGATGTAACCTAGGGTCAAAGTTTCATTCCGTGAATCTGAGAATTCATGTGGTCGCCAGTTCTCCAATAAGGTGGTCAAATCCGAGCAACTAGTCACATGAGGACACTTGTCAAGTTCTGGTACATTCTGTGGCAAATGCAGAGAATACTATAATATTGCAGATTTTAAAGAATTCAGAAAATGATATAGTTGAAACTATAGGTTAATATTAAAAAATTTCAAATGACCAAGCCTGTGCACAGAAAAATTGCCTAGAATTTTATTTTTTGACAAAACATATAAGTATTATATATCGCCGGAAAGATCTCGGGACGAAGAATTTGATGGTGATGAGTATTTTCAGTTTCAGTGAAGTGGATGAGTGCAATTTGGGTTCAAATTCCAAGGACAAGAATCAGATCAGTTTGTTGAAGACATGATGGTAGGAATCAGATCATTTTTGAGAATCAGTTGCAGGTCATGGTGAGAAGACTTGGAGATATTTTTAGGCCAAGGATAGACAGTTGTCAGGGGGTTTTTGAACTGACTGAATTCTGCTATATCTCTATTTCCTTCTCATTTGTAAAAGGATGTTGAAATTTATGCTGCAGGGCAGCTTGCAGGCTTTTGATCTTATTTTCTGTGTTTCTTTGTCTTGCCAATGTACAGTTACAGATAGATTTTAATGAGAACAATGGAATCTCTGTTCAGTTCTTATCTGATGTCTTTGTATGTATGGTTTCAATTCTTGTGTATTAACTTGTGAGGCATTTTAATATACCAGTTACAAGGTATCTGTGGGTTTGAATTTGAGTTTCTTTCAAGGAGAGAATAAGTCTTGAGTTCAAGTTCTGAGAATTCTAGGTTTGCATACGAATTTGATGTCTAGGAATAGGAATGAGAAGAGTGACTTGTAAGGCACTTCACTTGGTTTCTTTGAGTTTGGAGTTAGGGTTTTATGGGATTGTATATTTGTATGACTCTGTTGCCCAATGAATAAGACATTGGTCCTGGTTTCCTTTGCAGTTTTCAATATCAAACCATTAAATCATTCCATCTTTAATTTCATGTTTGAAATAATTCATGTTTATATCTTGTGTTTCCTGAATACAAGTATTGTTAGTGATTTCTTGAAGAGTGAATCATTGGGTTAGCCTGCCTGAGCTCAAATCTCGAAGAGAAGGAGTTTATCCTTGTTATCACATTGGCCATTTCCCTAGTTCTTAGCAGATCGTATAGGTGGGATCCTGTATAAGACTGGTTGAGATTGGAACTCCCAAGTTTTATAAGTCTGAGAACTATCCATGGTCACATCTGCATAAAGGGTTTTAGCTAGTGAGTTATGTGTATGCAGATCTTATCATGTTTTAGGTGCACTCGCCTGAGTGTGTGGAACTTAAAGTAGAAGGAGGATCAAATCCTCATCAATTAGTCTTTTCTTGCCCCTTAGTTTGCATGAACAAGTAGATTTGTGTTACTGGACAAAGATCCCCGGGTCTAGTTTTCATATTTCTCTTTTAGAGTTGAGGGATTCAAGAAAAATAACTAACAAATTGGCAACTCTGCTGGGGAATAGCTAAATGATAGCAAGTTTAAGATGTCCAATTCCTTGCTTGGTTGAATCATCCCAGGGTCTGGTCCAGTTTGGATATAAAGTCAGTTCTTTGCAAAAAATTATTATATTATCTCACTGAATGTGAGTGGCGACTCTAAGTCTCTGTTTGATCAATGCTTTGTATTTTGAAGTTGTGATGTATTTTATGATCCTGACAAACAGTGTTACCTTGTGAAGTTGTTATGTTTGCTGCTTTTGAAAGAAGGTTAAGATCTGAGATAAAATCTCTCAGTTGATTCATAATTTGTCCTCTAAAAAGAGGTCGCTACTCTACGAAGTTTTGGAAGGTGATTTGAAGGAAACTTTAAATTAGAATTTTACAAACAATGGCAACACTTCCAGGTAATCCTATTTTTTAACAAGCAAAAATGGTCCCTTAATAGGTGAACAAGTCACTAAGAAAAGGGAAAATAATTTTAAGAAGTTGGAGTCATATTTTTGAATTTGAAGTCTCAGTTTTTGTAAAGAGTATCAGAAATATGCAGTGCTCCATGAAGTCAGTGGTTGCATAAAATTGGATAGAAATATTGTCATGAGAATAAGCTTATTTATTTTGTCAATGATTTAGAATGGAGTTTCCAGCTGTAATGAGTCAGGGTGCTTCTAGATTTGAAAATTTTCAATTAGATTTAGAGAGTAACAATAATGAACTTCATTGGATAAATAAAAGAATTCAGCATAATTGTATACTGATGTTGAGATGTACAATAGGAGAAAGAAATGAAGAGTCCACATTGTCTTATTACAAGAAGTTTCTTATTGCATGTAGTGAGCTTCCTATGGGTTTAGATTTTCATGATTCCTAGTATGCTGAGATGTTCCTAGAACTTTCAATGCCTGAATCAGTCAGTTGGACTGCATCCTTAAAAAATGAAGCACTAGAAAATCTTAAGGAATGGATAGACTCTTTTATAAATGTTGAATTCAGTGATGCTGAGTCTAGTTCATTTGGGGATGTTGAGTCTTGTGTTGATGACAAAGTTTATGAGTGTCAAGGAGGGGAAAGTGAATCTTCAATTGGTAATAATTTCCTTGAGCTTGTAGATGTCTCTTTTTCTCAGCATGATGCTAATGTTTCCTTGTCTCAGCTTAATGATGTTTTGTGTGAACATGAAGAATAAGGATATAATGCAGATGATAGTTCCTGCAGTCGTTACTTCACACAAAGTAATCAGAGATAAGTAAATTCAGTCCCTGTTTCGGATGGAGAAGAGATTTGCAACATCAGTAGTGAGAATGAAAAAATGAAATGTTATGTTCAGTGCTTGCTAAGTTGTGAGCAGATTTCAAGTCTCTTGGATGCTGATTTTCAGAGGTATGGTACTAAGTTTGTTTCTAGAATTCCATGCCCGGTAAATATAAGTTCTGATGAAAGTGATTCGGATGATGGCATGATGAGTGAAACATATCTTGATGTCTCTTCTCCTATTTTAAGTCAGCAAGTTTCAAGTGCATTTCATTGTGATAATGTTGATAATGTCATTTTTGATGAATACAATGATGAGTGTGCTAGTGCATGTTCATATTTGCATAAACTTGCTAACTGTGGATCTTGTGTACATTTTGATGCTGAAGAATATGGTAAATCTAAAAGTGTTTTCTCAGATTTGCAAATGACTAATAAGTCACTCACTGACGAAGCTTGTTCTTTTCTAAATGATGTTGATGTAGTTTGTAGTCAGCAAGATGTTCCTAGATTTATGCAATTAGATTGTTGTTTTGAGGAGTGTTATGTTAGTTTGCAAAGTGATGAGTTGAAAGTGTTGTATTCTTTCTTGCAAACTAATAATCTGAATGATAATGTTTCCAGCTATGATGTTGAGTTGGAATGTTCCAATTTTCAGTGTGACAGTGACAATGAAAAATGTGATGCTTTGACATTACAAAATGATCAGTACTCATGGCATCCTGATAGCTTTCCTTTGCCGGATAATGGCGAGTGTATTGATCACTTTTCTTATGATATGCTAAAAGTGAATCATGATGTTTCTGACTGGCTGGATGCAACATATGATCTCAGTTTGCCTCTGTTATATGGAGATGAAAATTATTTATTTGATCGGGGTAAGGACTGATTTCAGTTTGATGGATTTGGGCCTTTGTAAATAGTGTGTTTGTACATTTGTTTTCTTTACTTTCAATAAAGGGATTCCTAGTTTGAGAAGAGAATAAGGAGAAGAGAGAGAAATAAAAGTGAAGAGTCTGATTCCTATTTTACGGGGTGGTCTGCTTCTTCCATCAGATTTTGTGGTTCTCTACTTGCTCACATGGGGCACGCGTCCATAGTCAGAGCCATTGTTGGGACTAAAAATGCAACATGAATTTTGAGTACCATGTTAAGATTTTACAGTTTGAAGCTCCTAAATGCTTTTCATGCATATGTACCCGACTGTCATTTTGAAGCCTATGAGGTGTTCCAGGGGTTTAACACACTCCATTCAATATGTGCATACATTCCAAGATGTTATTTTGTCATCCCGATTCATTCGGTGAAGTCCCATTTTGAGCAAGTGTCAAACTGCACAATTTTGCCTAAGTGTGAACCAGAGTACAGTAGCCCAGTTTGCCTTTGAATATCTCGCGTCTAGAAATGTTTCATGACCCGCCACTTTGAGGATGTTTAGTATACATATCAAAGAACCTATGTTCCAATTTTCAAGTCTTTTCGAATCCGTTTGATTAGGTTTCAAACCCCTCAAAGTTGGTTGTCTGCTGTTGTCATGCACTTGTGTAATTATTTAGAATTCTAGAAGGGCCTATTTGATCAGTCATATCTTTGACCCAGTTGACCCTATTGAGAAAATTCCTTTTGCATCATATTCCAGGGGTCAAATACTTCCTATGTTTCAATTTTGAGGTCATGAAGAATCCGTTTGCTTAGTTTGCAAATGCAATTCCAAACACAACTTCTGTTGTTTTGCAAGTTGTGAAATGTGCAGATTGATCTGTACCCCTGTTCGTGATGTTGTAACTTTTGATCCATGATTGATGAACCTGAATGGGTTGTACCACTGTGTTCTACTCTAAAAATACTACAAGTATGCCAAGTTAGAAATCTTGACAAATTTTTTAGCATACTTTCCCAGGGCCATTCCCTATGCACAAATCACTATTTTGCTGTGTTTCCCAATGTGCAATTTTGAGAGCCTATCTTTGTCTAATTGCCAAATGTGACCTATTACTTGTCATGAGCCCTAATTGTGGAATTATACTCTCTGTATGACAAAGAACAAATGCCCCTATTTTCGGATCCTGATGTCATGTCTAACCTCATTTCCTTGGCCGATTCCAAAACTGACTTATGCATATTTCACTATTTTTGGTCTGAAATTTTATTGACATGCTGACTTTGCTGATTAATTGTGATTGGTCGTGAGATCTTTGGAGCAAGCTAATGATGGATTCATACTCCCTGTATGAAGGTGATTCAGTGTCCTGGATGCCCGGTCTTGAAAGTTTCGTTTGGTCAGCTTTTAAAGCCAGTTCCAAAGCCAACTTGTGTGATTTTTGCAGAGTGGATAGGCAATGTTTCTAATTGGCTATATTTGATCATGCATTTCTTTTGGCTCGAATCTCTGTAAGCAATTTCCTCTGACAGGCATGTTGTAGTGTTGAAGGTGAACGTGTGTGCCCAGTGCCATGTCTCGGTTACTTGATTTCGTCAGTTTTTAGAGCTAGTTCTTGAGGCCAGTCAGTGCTGATTGGAGACTTCACAAAGGATGAAGGGAATTAGTAAAAAAGGTTTTTGAGACTGATGAGAGTGGAAGCTCATTAATAAATTTGTATCATCATTTATTTGAGGCTAGCAGACTTGGCATCACAATTGTTGTTTCCATGGATTTTATACGACATGTGATGAGGAGTTTTGTGGATGAAAAATAAGATCTTTTATTATGGGCCTCAACATATCATGCTGGTGAGTATTTGGATCCAAAGCTATGACGAACTTAAGGATACAAGACACAGAGTGAAATGGTGATTGATAGTCTTAACAAGATAAATACCGCCTGGAAAGAAGGAAAGCAGTCTGTTGTGCTGGAAGGAGTGCATTTGAGCTTGTTTTTTAATTTATGGTGGGGCTCATGGAGAAACGTCCATCAATCATAACATTTATAATCTACATTGCAAATAGAGATAAACTTTTGGAGTCAATAATACTAATATGGATAGATGTGTGGATTCTACACATGCCAAAATATTCAGTTGTTTACGCAGAAGGTATGAGGTTGCAGCTTTGTCACATTGTGATGTGCATGAAAAGTAAATGGGATGCACACATATTAAAGGAATACACAGGGAGCACATATTGTTTTAAAATGAATATTTACAACATTGTGTTGTGCATTGTTATTAAAGGTAGTGTGTAATGATTGGGGGGTGCCTAAGTTTGAAGTATTGGTGGAGGCCAGCGTAAGTAATAGGCTACTGCAGATATCCAAAAATAGAGACCAGTGTAGGACATGAGAACACATGCCTGGACATTGAGTTGACTGTCTATGCAAGTAGAGGTAGCTTTAAAATGAAAGGGGAGTGGATGCGCCCATTTGTGTCAAGCTTTGCGAGGCACAAATGAAGATGAGCCAGTGTGAATAACATGATTGCCCACGCAAAAGGTTGAGGGATGGCTGCTTGTGTTTGGAGCAGGATGGAAGCATAAGAAGGCATGAGGATGCCAGCACACATTGCAAGCAGCAGGCTCACATATCAGAGAGGAGACCTACGCAAATCTACAAACAAAGCTCACTCGAATAATGAGCTGGGGTTTGCCTTGCGTAAGGGGCCTCATTTAAATCAAGTGTTTTGATGCCAGCTAATATAAAAGGTAATCACCATTGCATATGGAAGTTGATGTTGCTTGCGCAAGCACATGGTGCCTTGCATAAAGCAAGTGGGACCTCATGCTTTGAGCTAGGAAGTTTATCGGATGGCCTTGCGTGAAGTGGAGCCTGCCTTGCGCAAACACAAGGGGAGCCTCCATGGAAGTTTTGAAGGAGAAGCTGCTAGTCAGTGTAGAAGATACCATGTCCAGGAGACTACTTGCGCAAAGGAGTGTTGGAAATGGCAGCACACAAGGAGAGATTTAACAACTAAAAGTGTTATCCCACATTGCGTGGGTGGAGATTTTTAGTTGTATTTATGTACAGGGGCAGTTTTATACAATGTAAACAAAGAGCATGGAGGCTCTTGGCGAGCCCTTTAGTTTAAAGTCTCAGTGCATGGTGGGGCCCCCCTATTTTGGAGGGAAGTGCTGTGAAGGTCTTTAAAACCATGAAAACCATTGTCCCACATTCACCTTGTAGTTGCAATCTGAGGTAAATAAATACAACGAAGCTCACATATGAGATAAGTTGAAATAGTGGTGGCTATGCACGTGACCCCTATGCCGCCCGCCTCGATTTCTATTCCCACGCCCAGGAGAAAGCTAATTTTGCAGACGGAGCACGGTGACCGGATGGACACTTGTCACTTGGTCACAGATTCGTGGAATAAGTTGGCGGTTACTTCAAATATTTGGTGACTTGGAAATTGCCAGTGGTCATGTGTTCATGTAATGGTGGCGGTTAGATCATTAACATTCTACGAATCAGAGAATGAGCCAGTCGTGTGGTCGCCCAGTACTGACAGTTAGTGAATTTTCATTTCATGATTCAGAGAGTATGTGGTCGCGTGATCGCTAAGTTGTGATCGTCTAGTCCTAGCTTTTTTGTGACTTGGCGAGCCTTTAGTCGCTGAGTCACCAGACAGTTGGTGGTCAAGGATTTTCTTTCCGCGATTGAGAGAACGCCCAGTCGCCAGGTCGTTGGATGTAACCCAGGGTCAAAGTTTCATTCCGCGAATCTGAGAATTCATGTGGTTACCAGTTCTCCAATAAAGTGGTCAAACCCAAGGTCAAATCTGAGCAACCAGTCTCATGAGGACACTTGTCAAGTTCTGGTACATTCTGTGGCAAATGTAGAGAATAGTATAATATTGTAGATTTAAAAAGAATTCAGAAAATGATATAGTTGAAACTATAGGTTAATATTCAAAAATTTCAAATGACCAAGCCTGTGCACAGAAAAATTGCCTGGAAATTTATTTTTTGACAAAACATATAAGTATTATATATCGCCGAAAAGGTGTCAGAACGAGGAATCTGATGGTGATGAGTATTTTCAGTTTCAGTGAAGTGGATGAGCACAGTTTGGGTTCAAATTCCGAGGACAAGAATCAGATTAGTTTGTTGAAGACACGATGGTAGGAATTAGATCATTTTTGAGAATCAGTTGTAGGTCATGTTGAGAAGACTTGGAGATATTTTTAGGCCAAGGATAGATTGTTGTCAAGGGGTTTTTGAACTAATTGAATTCTGCTATATCTCTATTTTCTTCTCATTTGTAAAAGGATGTTGAAATTTATGCTGCAGGGCAGCTTGCAGGCTTTTGATCTTATTTTATGTGTTTCTTTGTCTTGCCAATGTACAGTTACAGATAGATTTTAATGAGAACAATGGAATCCCTGTTCAGTTGTTATCTGATGTCTTTGTATGTATGGTTTCAATTCTTGTGTATTAACTTGTGAGGCATTTTAATATACCAGTTACAAGGTATTTGTGGGTTTGAATTTGAGTTTCTTTCAAGGAGAGAATAAGTCTTGAGTTCAAGTTCTGAGAATTCTAGGTTTGCATACAAATTTGATGTCTAGGAATTGGAATGAGAAGAGTGACTTGTAAGGCACTTCACTTGGTTTCTCTAAGTTTGGAGTTAGGGTTTTCTGGGATTGTATATTTGTATGACTCTGTTGCCCAATGAATAAGACACTAGTCCTGGTTTCCTTTGCAGTTTTCAATATCAAACCATTAAATCATTCCATCTTTAATTTCATGTTTGAAAGCATTCATGTTTATAGCTTGTGTTTCTTGAATACAAGTATTGTTAGTGATTCCTTGAAGAGTGAATCATTGGGTTAGCCTGCCTGAGCTCAAATCTTGAAAAGAAGAAGGAGTTTATCCTTGTTATCACATTGGCCATTTTCCTAGTTCTTAGCAAATCATACAGGTGGGATCCTATATAAGACTGGTTGAGATTGGAACTCCCATGTTTTATAAGTCTGAGAACTATCCACGGTCACATCTGCATAAATGTTTTTAGCTAGTGAGTTATGTGTATGTAGATCTTATCATGTTTTAGGTGCACCCGCCTGAGTGTGTGGAACTCAAAGTAGAAGGAGGATCAAATCCTCATCAATTAGTCTTTTCTTGCCCCTTAGTTTGCATGAACAAGTAGATTTGTGTTACTGGACAAAGATCCCTGGGTCTAGTTTTCATATTTCTCTTTTAGAGTTGAGGGATACAAGAAAAATAACTAACATAGTGCCTGATAACTCATACAGCAAACAAGACACTCTAGGAATGAAGAATACAACACTCACACCATAAAGAACTGAAAAAGATCCACAAGCATTTAAATCTCATATTAGAACATAGTTGAATCCAAGCATAGAGGTATATGAATCAATTGGAAGAATCTTGACACAAACATTACAATAGAGCCTAAATGAAAGAATAACCCCCATACACATACTATGAATCTGACAGAGCAAAAAGCCCAATTCCAGTGAAAACATTACTCTTAACAAGTAATTCTTTCCAATAATTTTAATCATCCAAAACTAAACAATTTTCATGTGAAAATGCTTATCCTAATGCAAACATAAATATAAATATTTATAATCCCAAGATTAATGAATCTGAATCTTAATAGCACAATCTAATGATAAAACTTAACCAATTAAACTCA
Organism: Chamaecyparis obtusa; assembly: GCA_027943335.1. Classification (NCBI taxonomy): domain Eukaryota; kingdom Viridiplantae; phylum Streptophyta; class Pinopsida; order Cupressales; family Cupressaceae; genus Chamaecyparis; species Chamaecyparis obtusa. The sequence goes on along the minus strand of BSBK01003960.1, from coordinate 2,354,186 downwards.
TTCTATAATGCTACACGTGTAATGATTAATAAATTATATATATATATATATATATATATATATATATATATATATATATATATATATATATATATATATATATATATATATATATATATATATATATATATATATATATATATATATATATATATATAATTTGTTTAGATACAATGTGTGTGTGTGTGTATAATTCACAACACAGTACAATTCCATGCTAAGAATATATGGCACAAATTGTCCTTCAAATAGATTCTATATTTAAAAAATATTGTTATACATATTAACCAGAGCTTATTATACTAAAACTTAATTTAATATAAAATAAAATTTAATACAACTTAATATTAAAATAAACTTTTATTTAATAAAAAAAATTAATTAATAACAATTTATATTCATAAAACTTAAAACATATAGGAAAACAAAATTTAAAACAAATAAAATTTAAACTACTAAAAAAAATCTTTTAAAATGCCATTTGAGTGGGGGCGGGCCCCACGCGCCCCACACCCATGTGTGGTCCCATCTCCTGCGTAGGCGGGAGTACTGCTACGGTAGTACTCGTTGCCCAAGGCAGCGCAGTACTGCTGCAGCAGTACCCACTGCTGCCGCGTGGGTAAAGAGGGAGGTAGGGGGGTGTGGTGGCCCCCACCTGCCTTCCATATATAATTTTTTAAAAAAATTTCTTTTTCATATTTTTTTTATAATGTACTTTTAAAAAAGAACAAAACTTTTACAAGCCCTTGTTTCATCATTTTTAATATAGCAATTAAATTTTGAAAATACGGAAATTAAGAATAAACAATTTTATATTTCACTTCTAATTTTTTTTTGATTTATACAACCTGGTATTCTTTTGACAGAGAATATTCTTTTCAACCACATAGGACTTGGTCACAATTTGATTTGTCTTTTGTGGGTCAATTTCTTCCTACTGTGTAGTTAATTTATTTTTAACCAGAGAGTAGTATTTTTACCAAAATTGGGTTTTGACAACAAAATTGATTTTCTATTGTAATGAGTAAATTTATCTGTCAGCCTCTATAGTTAAACTAAAATCCTGATTAATAATTCATTTCCTAGGAGTTTAACAGATAATTTTCTAATGAAATTTTGCCAGCATAACCCTGTTGTGCTAAAATTAAATAAAAACTTAAAATATTGATTACGAGAGTTTCTCTAATAACCAAAACAAGGAAATCACATATTGATCAAAAGAGATAAACATTAAAACATTCAGATATAGAAAATTCTTCAAACTGCAAACAAGAACACTGAAAAAGATTTTAGATCCTACCTTAGATCCAATGCACAAAATTGAAATTTAAAAGCCCTTGAAGATCTGAAAACCAGAATTCCTCCCAGATTGATTCAACTTGCTGATTTGATTTTACGTAGCAAACATGCACATGATCTAGATGCACAAACAAGCAATCCAGATTGTCCAAAATCCAAGCACACAAGCTCTCCCCCAAAATTCTTCCTCCAAAACCTGTCTCCTCTTCAAAATGAATGCAAATTCCCCCTAATAGGGATTCCATTCCCCATTTCATGCAACCCCAAAGATAACTCAATTGCTAACTCCCACTTCAACTCCAAATCAAAAATTGAAAGAAAAACCCAATTAAATAATTAAAAATAACTTTATATGCACAACTCAACTTGACTTTTCGAAACAGGTTGTTAACTTTTGAGAACAATTCAATTTCAATAATGCACATGTTTATAATTAAAATTTATTATTAAATAGATTAAATATTTAATGCACCGTAAAACCATGCAATCAAATATTTAATTATTTAATAAAGAATAGAAGCATAATTTAAATCTACTTTCAATTAAATAATCAATTAAACTCCAGATACTCAAATATTTGACTTTAGATTAATTTTCTCAAATCCATCTAGGAGCATAATTAACATTAAATTCCAACTATAATAATTAATCAATAAATCACACAAAATTTACCCACATAAGAAAACAATTCAACTGAAGCCGAACAAGATAAAATCAAACAAAGTAAAACCAAGCAATACTAGAAAGGGATCCACGAATTCCTGTCACCTAGATGAATTCGGGTAGGGTAGTCAAACTAATACTTGTCCAATCCTAGGACAAATGGGTTTAGGTTAGGGTTTTGGATCTGTGTATTATCTCCCCTCTCTTACCATTTGAGATATTGCGATAGGGCACACTCATCCTGACAATTCAAGGAAGTCGATGCCCGGTACCTGCAAACCTGCATACAAAACTCGCATGTACATATATATATATATATATATATATATATATATATATATATATATATATATATATATAACAGACAATGGCGGGGATCGACCGATCGTGTGGATCTCGCAAGCAAGTAACTATGACTCCATCCCTCAACCACATCAGACACATCAAATAAAAATGTAAAACAAACACATCAACCATACACATGCAAGTATGAGGTTAGTAAAATCATACGCATCAATGATTTCCTAACATATAATCTAACATCCTAAAATAATCATAACATTTATAAAATCGGACTAGGGGCGGGGTACTACATACACTATAGCCAAGTTAAAAGATGTAAATGCATATAAACCATAATGGATGTTTTGAAGAACTTACCAATGCCTCTCTCATTATGACTCCAAGTTTTCTGAAAACTCAATAAATTTCTTCTCTTCTTTAAACTCCTCTATGAATTTGTTTATCAAATGATTAATGATGTTTGTGTTGTCGCTCATTGCATACATTATTTCACTCAATCTATCGAACATTTTTGTTCCAACATCCTTATTACTCACAAACCTGGATTATAAAAATTATATCAGGCTATGATGTTTAAGCATGTGATTTTTCCTATACTTTAATTGAATTTTGACTTACTTGTACACATTGTTCAACCATGCTCTACATACATGCCAAATACATAAAAGTACTCGATATAATTAAAAAGGTTGATCTACAAGTTACATTATAAAAGTTAGTAAATAAATATTGCACTGTAACTAAATAGATTGTTAAATGAAAAATCAATTCTTGCTGGAAATCAGGAAACATATATTTTTGTAAATGAAATGTTAAACAATTACACTCTTATAAATATAAAGTAAGGTTGATAAAACCTGGTTGCTTCAATCTCAGTACTAGCATCATCTGTCATGAATGCATTGACATGCCAATCTTCTTTATATTCTTTCCCTCTTTTGTAAACCTCTTTTAGCCATTCATTTATTTCCTCAATTTTATTTCTTGACGATATGGCCCATGCAACAGGCACACCCACTTCTTGTTCATAAAAAACAAGCAAGGTATATAACTCATATTGCACATGTATAAATCAATGATACATTATTTTTTTGGATAAATTAGACAAGAAATTGAATTAAGATCCATAAATAAAATTAGCATTGTTCTAATTACAACATATTTATTTGTTGAGAATGTAGAATCCATTGCAATGATTGAGTCATGTGAATGTTTCACCATCATCTCTCACATCCATGGTGTCTAGATGCCTATGATAAATGGAATATCTTCCACATTTTTTGGTGTTTTATAGTAGAAGAAGTTATCTTTCTCCTCCACATGCCACAAACATACACTTTTTGCATCATCGTCATTTTTTTGTGAATGTAGGGAATACACTCTTTTCCATGCATTTAACAAATCCTTTCTCAATAAACATGTGTCCCTCTTATTCTTCAACATTTTCAGAACACAATCTAAGTAATGTTGCTCACATATGGTGCCAACTCCTACACCCATCAGTAATAAGGATTCAATATATGATTTGCACTCATTTGACAACCTTGGTGCACAACACTACTCCTTGGATCACCATAAGGGTCATCCTTTCCATGAAAAAATTCACCATTAGCATCTTGATGACTAAACTCATTATATGTAATTATTGCAACATTTGGTCTCCCATACATAACCCTAACATTAAAGTGCGTTTCACAACCCCTTTTTTGAGTAAACCTTTGTATTATTTCCTTAGTTTTTGGTGCATTTCTTTTATCTAGTGGTCCAAAAGCACAATGATAACTGTTTATACATATACAAAAATATATATTAATCAATATAATAAATAAATAAATAAAGTGACATTCTTAATAAATTTATTAGATCTAGACAAAACTTGAATACATCTTTGTGGCATGGTCATTAGGTTCTATCAAATTATGCTCCACAGATCTTTTATGTATAAATATTGTTTATGTACTATCCAATAAACCTTCTCTTTTCACAAAGTCAGAGAGTCTCTCAAGAGGGATAGCAGCGCACTAGTCTATCTGTCAACTACTATCATCTCCAATAGGTGTCCATTCAAGTTGACAACTTGAGAAATTACTTCCTTCGTTGGGGATGTCTTTCACGTCTAACTTGATAAGTGATTCCCATTTATTCTTTCTACCCATCTTGAAGAATATTAATATTGTTAGTGGCTCTTCATATTATTTAAATATGTTGGAAATTTTTTATAGTGATACCATTATATCTATATATATTAATATCCTCAACAAAATATTTGACTAATATCAAAATCATATAAACACCATCATATCAACAATTTAAAATAGAATAGCATATTCCATGGTTGAAATGTTTGTTTGATGTCATTGCAAGTGGATCTATATGAGGATGTTATGATGATATAAGTGATTCAATAATGTAGGAAATGGATGTGTTTGAATATTTTATGTGACTATGGATACTATTGTGGTGGTGTAAACCTAGGAGATGAATTTTTATAAAGGTATTAACCTAGCTTGTAGATAGAAGAATAATTTGAATTCTATAAGTATGGACTAAAAAGAGAGAAAAAATAAAAAAATCTATGGTTGAAAGGATGAAGTCCTTATTTGGCTTCAAGTGGGGTGGTTGAAATCTAACATGACAAATGCATACAACACAAAAACTACCCTATAATTATTCAAGTGGGAGTGAGTCCTAGTATGGGCCCACTAGACAAAGCTAATATCTTTTTAAATTATACTAAAATAATTAACTAAATGTTGGATTCTTCACAAAATTTTGAACTTTTTTAAGTTAATAATTCAACTTTTTCAAGTATGCAAAAGTTAATGTAATTTGAAGATTCAAGAATAAAATACTAAAAATCCAAATTAAAAAATAAAATTGTATGCAAACATTGGATCCCAATTCCAAAAAAAATTCTACTTCAAGGAAATTCTTAGATTAAGACATATCCAAATTTTTTTTAAAAAAAAGAATATCAACCTCAAATCCTTATGCAAATATTTCAACACAATTATTAATTATTTAAGTGCTTCGTAATGTGCTACATTGTCTATTTTTTAAAGGTTGGCCTTGAAAGGTCAAATTTGCTTGTGCAACACCTAAATAAAAATGTTTTGGCACACTCGTGCTTTTTTTTAATCTACTCCTCTATAGTCTAACCATTAGGTTGTGCAGATTAACTTGGAAATGATGTATGGAGTATAGGGTACTTTAATTACTCTAAACAAACATAAATTGTGTCTAATGAAGTGACATAATATAAATAAGAGTTTTACAATGGAAGAATAGAAATTAAAATGATCAAATTTTGTTTATTATTTAGAATGGTTTGATTTTAGATATGCAAGTAGCATAATGACACAATTTATATTTAGTCAACTTATACTTGTATAATAAAAAAGAAAGGAAAAAGGGGAGATAATTCTACTTGAAATTTGAAGTTAGGTATTACTTAAATTGGAATTGATTGTGAAGTAGTCATTATAAGATGAATACTCATGAATACCCATGAAAGAAAAGTTTATGAAAGTAGGATTGATGTAAAAATTATGTACATCTTAAAGATCTTAATAATCCTATAGGAATGTATAAATATCATCATGCGTGACAAATGGAGATAGTTAAAACAAACTTTTGGATTAACCTTTATATATTTTTCATTTGACATTTTTTATTATGTTGTAATTACTTTAATATAAATAGAAATTAGATTTAAAGAAGCTATATAATACAAATAGGAATTTTAGAATAGATAATTAAAAATTAAAATAAATAAAGGTATTTCATCTATTTTTGTTTATTATTTAGAATAATTTGATTTTAGATATGTGGATAACATAATGACACAACTTAATTAGGTGGTTTTCAAATTTTGATCAAGTCACACCTACAATAAAAAGGAAAGGAAAATGGAGAGAATTCCACTTGAAATTAGAAAGTTAGGTATTATTTAAATTAAAATTGACCATGAGGTAGTCATTGTAAGATCATAGTTTGAACACAAGGTTAACGAGCCAAAAGAGATCTGTAATAAATGATGTAACTATTAGCGATCTTAATAATCTTATGGGAATACATAATTTTATCAAGTGACAAAGGAGATAGCTAGAATGAAATTTTAGATTAAATTTTGTATATTTTTTATTTGACATTTCATATCACTCTAATTACTCTAAATAAACAAAATTAATTTAATTAAGTTATTTACTACAAATAAGACTTTCATAATAAAAAAATTAGAGATTAAATCAAATAAAAGTGTTCCATAGTTTTTTTTATAATATAGAATAGTTTGATTTTAGATGTATGTTGGTATCATAATGACATTGTTTAAATTATGTGACTTTGAAAATTTTGTTCACTCAAACTTAGGATAAATGGTGGGATAACTCTACTTGATATCAAAAGTTAGGTATTATTTAAATTGAAATTTATTGTGAGGTAACCATTGGAAGATCATACTCATAAAAGGAAGTCAATTGACCCTATAGACGTGGAATAAAATACAAGAGATGTAAAAATGATGTAAATGTCTTATAGGAATGTAAGGATATCATCGCATGACAAAATAAGAAGATACCTAGGACAAGGTGAATAAAATTTAATGTAATTTAATATACTCTTAATATATTATATTATTAAATTATTCTTAATGTATAGCATATTAGATTAGAGAATATAATATATTATTACATTGACATAGAAATTAATTTCCAAAACATGATAGTAAAGTGTAAATGATATTAATATTTTTATATTATTTTATAATATTTATTTGCAAAATACAAATTAATACAGATTATTACCATTTTTAACAAGATTATGATGCATGTTTAACAAAATGAATATTATGTTAATTTTTAAAAATTCTTCTTTAATAATCCTGAAAATTTATAAAATTTGAGATTTTCCTTCTACTTTATAAAAATATAATAATAAATAATAAAATAATTTTTGAATAAAAAAAATAATTTCTACTTTTTTGTCAAATTATTTATCAATATCGAATTAACTATTGATTGCACAATTATTGAAGTAAAGGTACAAAAGTAAAATTCAATAATCAAGTCTATTATGCATTACTCATATATAAAAATAAAAATAATATTATGGTAAAAAATTGTCGAGAACATATTTTTTAATTTTAAATAGCTATCTAAGTACTTGAATTTTTTTATTATTTACAAACTTTTACTCTAAAATAAAATACCTGGAGAGGTATAGCAATAGGTAGGGTTTGTAGGGAGCAAAAGTCGAGTAGATGAAGGAGAGCTGTAATTTTTGGCTTCAAAGATTATAATGCATAAATAAAATAATTTCTGCATTATAATCATTCTTTAATAAAATATAAGAATTTGATAAATTTCACACATTACACAAAAATCTAAAAACATTGGTATTTAAACAAAATCTGCAAGACTAAAAAATGAAATATTAAGGTTTAAGCAATGAAATGATTACCAGAAAATGGCTTGATCGGTAAAAAATTGGAAGCACCTCAAAGTTTCTATGCAAATGATTTTGCAAAGCTTATCGCACAAAAAACATGCCTTAACACCAATCTTCTTGGACGAGTGCGCAAAAATACAATAGCTTTGTTACCTGCAGTGATTTGAAATTGGGTACAAACCTCACTTCTGTAACTGAATCGCTGCCAAATAACACAGTAGAGAGGGTAGCCTAATAGTAACCCAGAAAGGAGTACATGAGCAAGGAAAATGAAGGAAAATAACTTATCCAATACTGAGAAGGCAATCTGAAACTCTCCATTTATAAGTAAAATTAGGCTCATGCAAAATGTGGCGGGATGGGCATTTATGGGGGTAAGTTGATATTCATTGTAATTGCAGAAAGGGATGTTGTGTGAGCAGAAATGGATCCGCAGCAAATTGTATTTTCTCTAGGTTGTATTTTCTCCTTGAAAGGCGATAGTGACAGGTGTCGTGGGGTTTATGGGATGACATCTATTGCAAGGCATGGCATGCAGGAGGCACGGCTTTCCACGGTGCAAATATGTTGCACCGTAGCCGGTGCCCCACGCCAATATCGAATATAGGTATCACTTGTCGACAAGAATTTATACTTGTTGAGATTTACCTGTATAAAAATTAGGGGAGAAGATTTAATGGTTAATATCTTAATTTCTCCTGTCTTAAAATCTTCTATATAATAGATGTTTATTTGATAAATCTATATTATTAAATATGGCACTATAAAATCATGATTTCTGTTTTAATGTGAAAAAGATTTTATAAAAAGTTTATTGTAGTTCAGTCATTTATATTAGTAATATGTTGCTTGTCATCACATTATTTATTATCTTTTAGATTTAAAAATCTCATTTCATTTCATTTTATTTTATGAATAGTCCTGATCAATACTAACCTATATTTTAAAAAACTTTACAACTACTAGAATATCAACCATGTCTTTCTATTCAATCTTTTCAAAATTTAGATGATTAATTTGACATGGTATGAATTAGTAAGAGATAAGAAAACATGTATTCAGGTTTGAGAGTGTAAAACTATGAATACCATTTTTTAAGAGTTTTTATAGGAAGTGCATTTCCAATTCCACCATAGTTGTATTGAATAGTTTGTGGAAAAACACTTGTTAATAGATAAGTTTAGGAGTTTTTTTTGGCAAATCCCTTGCTTAAAATTATAGTTTCAAGTCCACATCATCAAATATGATGTCATATTATCATATATTTTTGTCTAAGTGTGCAAACTAAGGTTTTGGTCTACATTATCAAATACAATGCCATATCCTCATACTTTTTATTGAAGTGACTAAGAAGTCCCCATAAAAAGTTAGATTAGTACTTATATGCTAAGTCATTGTTGGTATCACATGATTTATTGCTTTATAGATCTAAGAAATCATTTCATCAATTCTAATAATTTTAAACTTTAAATAACAACTATTAATTCCATATTATTAAAAATATTAAACATCAATAAATGATATCACAATTATTGAAACATAATCAATAATTTATCATTTCCCTAATACAGCTCAAATTTTGAATAATTAATTTGAAGTGGGAAAACACATATATAACAGAGCAGCTTCAGATGGTGCAAAACTATGAATACCGTTTTTTTTAAAGCTCTATAGAATAAGCATTGCCAAATTTTGCAATAGTTGCAACGAATATTTTATTGCAAACATTTATTTAGAAAAAGGTCACTTATAAATGATGGGAACAAATGCTTTTGAGCACTATTTATGAGGGTGGTAAATATATGGGAAATGTGGCCTATGGATCATTCTCAGTTGTCTAGTTTCAACATCTGTCTGAGGTTAAGAGGGCTCATAACATCAGGCAAGCCCCCGAAAATTTCGTCGGCAATGATTCTGTTTGCCTTCTCAGAGGGATGGTAATTGTCCCAGAACAAATACGCATCTCTGTCTCTACACAGATTTGAAGTTGCAGTGCAGCTGCCGACTCCATTGTAATTTCCTTGTCCGCAACATGCATTCGCCGTATCCGTAAATTCTACAATTACGATCACCATAGAATATAAAACATTTTGAACAATACCCATTAAAAATAAGCTAAGGAGGTGTATGAAAAAGAGCAGTCAGGTTGGCTTTACCGTTTTCTGAAGGAGTATAGAACAAGTCCATGTTCATTTTATAGATGTCGGCAAAAGTGTAAACTTGAGCAGAAACCTCAGTGTTGAGTTGATTTATAACAGATTTCAGCTGTGAGTTAAAAAGCGAAGCAGCTTGCTGAACTTCTACAGCGCATTCGCCATTGCGAGATCTGGTGGCCTTCACTCCTGGAGCACATCCCAATGGCCCTGTTGATGTTACTAACACTCTTCTGCCTCCCAAGTCGTACATCCTCTGCATAAAAATGTAATAACAGACATTTATTCAAAGCTTTCAAATATACCCACCAAATCAGTTGCAGAAACATAACAAAATATAAAATGGGTATTACGAGAGAGTTTGGTTAAACAATATATTCTAAGTTTTTAACCTGTTTAAAACCATCCATATTTATGTTAACTTTTTTCATTCACAGTCTATATTTAGAGAAAGAACATGGAATTTACCCTGAGATATTTCTTATATTCCGATACTATCAGCTGAGTGTAAGCCGGTAATGGATACTGAACGGATCTTGGTGAGACAGGGACTAGGTAGTAGTTATTGATGTAATCATTTCCTCCCAGATTAATCGACATAAGACCTTCTGCAACAAGTCTGTTAGCTGCAGCAACTCCAACAAGCTGCGACACCTTATTTTTATAATCAATAAAATATTGGAACTGCTGCGGCATCCTGATTATATTTGCCTGCAAACAGAAGGAATCATCATTCATTCTCCTTGGTAGAAGTAAAATAAATATGAACTATTAGAAATAATATTCATACGAATTGCGTTCCAGTATCGTTTAGAATCCCAACGCCCGCTGAAGCGAAATTAGCACCCCTCAGCAATGCATTTCCCGTAAGTGAAGGACTCAAATATGGCAGCACAGATTCTGCTCCCATCTTATCGCCTGCAATTCATATAGTACTTCTACATTTAATGTCAACCTCCTCGTTATTTTATCTAATCAATCTCATCTATAATTCAAAATTGGGGACCAAGCTGCCTAATAGTAGACATGATCTTTTCCTGATCAATCGTCTGGAAGGAAAATGAACGATTTATAAATGCTAGCAAGATTTGATTTTTGACAAGGCATTCAATCTTTTAAATTATAAAAAACTTACTAAATCTTTTCTGAAAAAAAATTTAATACAGTATGGAAAGTTTCTAGATTTGACACTCTGTATTGTATTTTTCTCCTCTAATTTACTATCTTGATGACCATAGAACGTGATCATAAACTTATACAAATCTAAAAGAAATTTAATACTAGTATATAGACTGTGAAAACTTAATGTTTTTCTATATTACTAATCTTATGAACCATTTATTAAAAAGTCTTTTAAGCTCATCAATTGATAAGTAGGAGATATTTTTTACAGCAAATTAAATTGTGATATTGCTCTACGGATTCAATTGTGTAGATTTTTTAGTCAAACTCATTGACCAAAAAAATTACAGACTTGAATCATGAAACATGGGTCAATGAGTTTGACTTTAAAAACTATCCAATTATGTTAGCAGTATCACAATTTGACTTGCTATGGAAAATATCTCCTACTTATCAATTGATGAGCTTAAGGGGCTTTCTAATGAATGGTTCATAAAGTTCAACATTTGATGAAGGTTTTACAAATGGGGTTGCAAGAAGAATGGGTTTAACCATGGAGGGAACTCTATCGTTAAGCACACTCGAACTGGACTAGTACTGGGATGGGTGACCTCCCGGTGCTTCACCTCTATGCGCATCACCTTGATTCAGAGAGTGCTAAATGTTCTATTTAATCTCATGAGAGATGAGTTTGTGTGAACCTCTACTTTTGAAACATGGGTCAATGAGTTTGACTTAACACTACACAATTGAATCGTGATAGCAATATCACAATTTACCTTGCTGTGAAAAATATCTCCTACTTATCAATACATTCTTAAGTTTCTGGATTTGACAGTCTCTCTTCTTTAATTCTTTACTTCACTGATTATGTTGATGATAGATCGTAGAACCAAAAACATTGATACAAAGAGATACACATAATCAAATCCAAACAAATTCAAATACCTTGATATGATCTGTAGAACTGGATGTCATTAGCAAATAACAAACTAATCAAAATTTGCAAAATACCGGCCAAACAACTTGCCAAAATACAGGGTTCCATACCATGATTACCATTACATACCTTGAAAGCTTACCATCCATGGAAAGACAATCAAGCACAAAAACAAGATACAGAATGAAAAAAATGATGCCAATAAGGTTAGTGTCATTTGAACTCAAAATATAATCTGCAAAATCCATAAACTGCAATGTAGAATTTTGGAAGTTGACTCAATACATACTTATAGAATCCGGGAGATTGAATCCATTGGAGAATCGGCCTGTAGCTCTATGAGTGGGATAATCTATTCCATAAGGATACCTGTCGGCTCTGGCAGTGGTGGTAAGGTAATTGTTGTTTCCACTGTCCACTAGTGAATCTCCAAACACAAAGTACGCAGGCGCATCTATTTCATCACAAAAGCAACCTGATAACATGACTAACAATCCAACAAGAAGTGACCCAACAAGGATTGCCATTGTTTTCTCACTTCTCACAATGTAATTGATTTACACTGACGGAAGATGTGGGCATTAGTGTAAACTTTATAGTTCTCTGCTGTTCCAAATTGAATGCGTTTACGCGCCTCTTTCTTTAAAGCGACCCAACGTGGTTCACCGATGCTCAGATGAGGTGAAACTCTTATCACCCAACTGTAGGTTGGATTTACACACATTTATTGAGGGCAGGTGAGGGCTGCTGCTTTCTTGACAGTATCGAGTCTCAATAATGAATGTGTGGTCGGAATTCCCCCTTGTACGAAATCATCGTGTGGGCTGAACTATCATTAGTATCCATTTGGCAACGAACTAATAATAATCCTTAGGATAATTCAGTTATTAATCACTTTAAGCAATTCTCCCAACAATTTGTAGCTGTGGTCCTTAAAGACACATCTATTGTCTATCCAGTGTTAAGAGATTAAATCAGTGAATTATATCTATCAATGTGTGTTGAATGAACTTATTTGATTTTAAACGATGTTTTCAATATCATTAATCTAAGGGATCAAGTTGATTTCACTTCTGTAGTTTCCTGGAGTCTGTTTCTTTGAATAGTCCATTTAAACTTTTACCTTTATATTAAATTCATATTATATACAACTATTCTTATATGCTACGCATTCAATGATCAATTGTCATTTAGTTTCAACCGCCTCTTTACTACACAAAACACAAGTTCTTTCTTCTCTCCCTTCATTGAAAATTGTTCATCACTTCTACGTTGATAATAACTGGTTCTTAGTTGTGCAACCAAAATTCTAGTTTTCTCCTTAATTGCAGTGCTTAATTAGTCTTTTTCATCATGCTCTACAAATGTTTAACTCTCTAATATAATGTATTTTTATTGATCAATTTATTTGAACTTGGGGAAGAGCACCAATGACTGTTATAGTTAACTTTGCAATGACATATTTTTTGGGTTGTTTCAATATATGATTTAATTGCTTATATCTATTATTTTGGCTTTTGAGTGGTAATGAAGAGTGTTGTGGGATTTGTTTTGCATGTGACGGTTAAAAAATGATTATTTCAAAGTATTGCTTGATAACTATTTATGTACAAATGCTCTAAAAATGTGCATTCATTATAATGCATACCAATGAAAATAAATAACAAGACAACTAGGTGCTTACAAGGATATTAATGAGGGAGTAATTAATTTCAATAATGTGTTTTTCTTATTTTCTACCTTAGGAGAGAAGAATTAGTACTTGAGCATTCTAATTTTTGTACTTCTCAAAAATTTAGGTGGAAATTTTATATTACTCACAAATTTTACAACATCTTATTTGGCAAGTCAACTGATTATAATTAAGGTCTCAAGGCCACATCATTAAATATGATATCACATCAACATACTTTTTATAACCAAAGACTAATAATTAAAAGTCTCTTAATAAATTCACATGTACTAATTTAGCCGTCCAATGATGTTCTCGGGACATGTGAATTTATTAACATATTTTTAATTATTATTCTTTGGTTATTAAAAAGTATGTCGATGTGCATCATATTTAATGATGTGGCCTTGAGACCTTAATCATAAATAGGTGACTTGGCAAATAAGATGTGGTAAATTTTTTGAGTAATATAAAATTTCCACCTAAATTTTTTAGGAGCACAAAAATTAGAATGCTCAACTACTAATTCTTCTCCTCTAAGATAGAAACTAAGAAAAACACATTATTGAAATTAATTACTCCCTCAATACTTATGTACAGATGTTGTGGTTGCCAATAATGTTGCCAAACTCCTTCAATCAAATTTTAATTACTAGGAATACAAGTGGATGACTATTAGTAAATGCGAATTTATTTACTAACTTTTAATTATTATTCTTTAGTTATTAAAATGTATGTTGATGTGACACCATATTTAATAATGTGATCTTGAAATCTTAATTATAAATAGGTGACTTTCCAAATAAGATGTTGTAAAAATTATGAATAATTTAAAATTTTCACTTGAATTTTTGAAAAGTACAAAAATTAGAGTGCTCCATTGCTAATTCTTCTCCCTTAAAATAGAAAACAACAAAAATACACTATTCAAAATAACTACTCCCTCATAAATATCCTTGTAAGCACTTAGTTGTCTCATTAATTATTTTCACTAGTATGCAATATGTAGTGAATGTACATTTTTTTACTTTAAAATGATCATTTAATTTGGGTGGAGCACAAATTGTACAACATATTACATTTGGATGCACAATCCACCTACATAGTAATTGATATTTTAAATAGGTAGTCTGGAGATGGCCAACTTAGTGTAATAGCTCGTACAATTATGGAGCCGCTCATAATAAGTAACATGGAATAAACTATTTTATGGAAATCAATCCCTTTTAATATTTTATTGAATGGGTAATTTGGACTATTTCTAACATAACACTAGCATGTTCAAGAACAGAGGCAATAGTCATTCTATTGTACACTATGTTAAGCTGACTAGAGGTTGGTGAGGTTGAAAGCACTTAAGCAGGGATCTCTCCCCTCAACTTAAGAGACTCTTCCTCAGGAATGGCAGGATTAATGGTCAAGGTTGTTTCCATTGTTGTATTAATCACTTAACCATTGAAGTAGCCAACACTTACATTCCTAACAACAAGAATGACAAGTGTTTTTGAGGAAAACAACTTTTCCAACTCCTCACCTATTAGCTCCTAGAAGACACCCCACAAAGTCACATTAATAGAAACCTTGGACATGTCATGTATTTTGAAGATTAATCTACATTTGACTTCACTACTGTATTTTTGACAAACTATTGACAACTCTTTAACAACAATCACAACACCAATCACATCAATCAAGTCATTGTTTTTACAACTTATAATTCTGTTAAGAGGTACAAAGTGTGAAGTGATGGTAGAGTTAGAAATAGCATCATCACAACACTTTAACATTGACATCTCATCTAATATAATTCCCAAATGACTATTTAACTTATTGTACTTTGTGTTTGCCTCTTTAATAGAACCTTCAGATACATAATAAATTGTGCTCATGTCAACTCTATTGGAATGTAATTCTACTATATCATCAAAACAAGTTATTCTTACTTCTATCCTTTCAACATCTTTGATGTCAAAGCTAAACGCTTGTCCCTCTTTACCAACTCTATTGATTGATGCATTTTCCTTTTGTTTGTGACATGCCCCTTAATTGTCCATTTGTTTTGAAAAGGGTTTAACGCTTTTACATGGCTAATATTGATAAGAGTGTCTAGTTGTGTAGGAGACAAGTGTGACGTAAATCAAAGGGCCCGTTTAGCTAATGGGGTCCCTCATGCCAACATATATTTCTCTTGCTCTTAGAACAGGTATCTAGGTTTCCCAAGCAACACACATTTTGTATGCTTGATATCTAGGTTGAATATTATTATAGCCCCGTGAAAGCAATGAATCACTATATTAAACACCACAAATACGGTGGGAAAAAACATGTAATAAAAATAAACAATTTGAAAACATTTATAACATTTGCTACCTTGTGCCCCAAACATTCCTACATGCATAGCTTGAAAGCAATATTATGGAACCTATCTTTAGCACTCCGGAATAAAACAATATTATAGTACTTTGGTAGCATAGTGCCTAATTGCATGTGTGCGCCATCCAAGAGCACAATCTTATACCACAATTGTTCACTTTCAGCATTGTTCAGTGTTATCAGTGTTTTCTCATTTGAAGAGGCCTAATTACTAAGTTAGACTATTGCACCCTAGTTTGAAATTATTAGTGGTCTTGCTTAAATTTTTTTGTTGATTTCATTACAAGTACATGAAAGAGAAAGGAAATGAACTGCATCTAAGATTACATGTGCATGTATCAATGATATGTATGTTGTACGAAAGGGATATAACTGAAAGAAAACACCTATCTGAGCTCACATAGACTGTGAGCATAGCTGTTACCAAAATTGAATGAAGGAGTGTAGATATACATAAAGTAATCAATTAAATATGGGGGTACCAGACATTACCTGGTAGTGGTGTCCAAATCCAATCTTGTCCAGAGAGCTCCCGTGGTCCAGAACCTGCAAGAAGAGAAGAGAAGATATGGGTTAGATCCAATGGATCTAAGCAATGACTGGTATCATGGTATTTACAAAATTCATACATACACTCATCCATACACCTCTGAGAAAGGCTGTGCTCAGGGCATGTGTATCAACACTAATACATTTGGGGGCATTTTGCGACGGCTATGTGTCGCAATTGCGACAGCTATGTGTCGCAATAGCAACACCCATAGACATCGCTATTTTTTAGTCGCCAATTGCGACGTCTATGGGTAGCCGTCGCAATTGCGACACATATCCCGTCGCAATGTGACTAAGATTTGTTAGCGGCATGGGCGTCGCCCCCCCGTCGCATGGCTTCGGAGGGCCGTCGCAATCACGACGGGCCTCCTAAGCAATTGCGATGGGCACCTGCATCGCATTACGACGGGTTGCCGTCGCAATTGCGACACCCGTGGGTGGATTAAAAAAAAATAATTTATTTAATACATTGCTAATGAACCACATTAATGCTTTTTTCTTTCAACAAATGAGGACAGCCACTGTAAAGACAACATGATAATGTACACTCACTGTAAGGATAGTCACAAATGAGGACATCTCACAGTGACTGTCCCTTGTGTAATTGCCACTTGAATGTATTGCTATTCAGCCACATTAATGCTTTTATTCTTCAACAAATGAGGATAGTCACTCTAAAGACAACATGATAATGTACACTCACAGTGAGTGTACATTATCATGTTGTCTTTATAGTGACTATCCTCATTTGTTGAAGAAGAAAAGCATTAATGTGGCTGAATAGCAATACATTCAAGTGGCAATTACACTAGGGACAGTCACTGTGAGATGTCCTCATTTGTGACTGTCCTTACAGTGAGTGTACATTATCATGTTGTCTTTACAGTGAGTGTACATTATCATGTTGTCTTTACAGTGTCAATATATGCATTATTACTTAAACTGAAGAGTACTCTAAATAATATGTCATTGTGGAGTTCTGATTGCTTCCAATTTGATATATGCTTGTTCTACTTATGTATCCAGCATCATGTAAGAAAAGTTGATGCTTTTAAAATAGATTCATTTAGCCATGAAATGCTTGTGCATGTTACATACAAGATTCCAAGGCCCAAAACTGATTACTCATTATAATTCATGTACAGAATGATAATCAACCACAACGAGGCATGCGTAGGTTCTGCTTAGATTTTGAGGCATCAGAAGCTCGTAGAAGAAACTTGACCAATGGCTCATGGAATGCAACAAACTTATTGCCTAAAAAAGGAGCATTGGTAACCACAGATGATGGTTTTGAAAAGAACACTTCACCATCAATGTCACGTGAGGGAACTGCAATTTCTGATGGCAAGCAACTTGTAGTATATAAGAGAGATGCAGGTACAGATGCTGGGAATACATTGCTAATGAACCACATTAATGCTTTTTTCCTTCAACAAATGAGGACAGTCACTATAAAGACAACATGATAATGTACACTCACTGTAAGGATAGTCACAAATGAGGACATCTCACAGTGACTGTCCCTTGTGTAATTGCCACTTGAATGTATTGCTATTCAGCCACATTAATGCTTTTCTTCTTCAACAAATGAGGATAGTCACTCTAAAGACAACATGATAATGTACACGGGCTGTAAGTGTACATTATCATGTTGTCTTTACAGTGACTGTCCTCCTTCAAGTGGCAATTACACAAGGGACAGTCACTGTAAAGGCAACATGATAATGTAGAGAAATGTTGTCATTTGTATTTTCAACAGTGCCGAGAGAGATTCCCTCCGCGAAATCACAGCTACAATTTCTGAGTACGTTGGGTTTATTTTTCTTTTGTCATTATTATGTAATCTGGTATTCAGCTCTTGCAGAGCTAAAATACCCAGAAATGAGGACATATCTGTGTTGAATTTATTGTTAGCGGCTTTGGTTATTTAGAAGTTTAATTTTATTTGTTCATCTTTCAAGCACAAATGTTTTGTGGACCGTAACATCTTCATTGTTTCGGGTATGCAATGAAACAGCCGTAACTTGCAACTACCTTCACGGTACTTGTGTACATTATCATGTTGTCTTTACAGTGACTGTCCTCATTCAAGTGGCAATTACACAAGGGACAGTCACTGTGAGATGTCCTCATTTGTGACAAGGACAGTCACACATGAGGACATCTCACAGTGACTGTCCCTTGTGTAATTGCCACTTGAATGTATTGCTATTCAACCACATTTATGGGCCCGTTTGGACCACAGCACACAGTAGCATCTACAGAGAAGAATATCCCAGGTGTAACAAGTTGTAAGAATATACCAACAGTTCTAAGAAGTTCCCTAGCACATAGTAGCATCTACAAAGAAGAATATACAACATGAGGGCAGCCACTGTAAAGACAACATGATAATGTACACTCATTGTATGTGTACATTATCATGTTGTCTTTACAGTGACTGTCCTCATTCAAGTGGAAATTACACAAGGGACAGTCACTGTGAGATGTCCTCATTTGTGACAAGGACAGTCACACATGAGGACATCTCACAGTGACTGTCCCTTGTGTAATTGCCACTTGAATGTATTGCTATTCAACCACATTTATGGGCCCGTTTGGACCGCGGCACATAGTAGCATCTACAGAGAAGAATATCCCAGGTGTAACAAGTTGTAAGAATATACCAACAGTTCTAAGAATTTCCCTAGCACATAGTAGCATCTACAGAGAAGAATATGGGTCAACGAGGTTGACTTCAAAGCCATGCAATCTAATGGTAATAGTAATATCATAATTTGACATACTATCAGAAATACTTCCTAAATAGACTATTCAATCTTATAAGAGATGGATTCATGAGAACTATTATTTATGAAATATGATTCAATGACTTTAATTAAAAAAATTACACAATCGAATTCTTGTAAAAATATCAAAATTTGACACATTGAAAATACCTTCCAAAAGTATCGTTAATTGATTAATATGAATCACTACTCATGAAATATATTTTTATAAACCTAATCTAAAAACTACACAATAAAAATCTTAATAGCAATATTGTAAGAAATTATTCCCAAAAGCAAGCCTAACAAAATTTGATGAAAATAATTTTTGTTTCACTCAACTTTGACATTCACAACTTCCTCTTTTATTATAATAAGAAAAAAAATGTCTTTTTAGATATACCTCATGAACCATACTCGAATAATCTATCATTTTTCTTCTCAAAAACATATTTGCAGAGCCTACTTCTTTTACTTGTTTGTACTTTTATCTCTCTGATGGAAAGGGTTCCTTCAGGACACATTTTTCCAAGTTCACTGCTTGAGATATTTGAGGAGGGTTCCCCTGCTTGAGTATCCATCCAACCCATATTCGAGTAGTTCTACAATTGCACAGTCTAAATTAATAATACTGACAATTGAATGACGAATGATGATACATAGAATTGATATAAACTAATCCTAAAAACACTAAAACATTATTAATATATTTATATTTCATAAATAAAATTGATATAAAAGATCTGGAAAGATACATTAAAAAATAGAAAAACAGTAATTTATAATAGAAGGAAACTTAAATTGCTATTTAAAAAAAAAACAAGTGTCTTAAATCTTATCATTTTGTTTCATTATCATCCATAAGTACACACCTCTAGCATAATAATTATATTTTACCACCCATAAAATGAAAAAAAGATTTTCACAAGAGAAATTGAAGCTAGATTATAAAAATGAACCATCTTATTGGAAACTGGAACTGTTATCATACCCAAAAGGACTACAAAATTTCACCTTATCATACCCAGATTGTTGCTTTGCCTGGCGGAGGGAAATTTGATCAGTAAAATTGACACAAAGTATGTTGTCTCCATTGTCATGCTGGATAACAAAACACCAACTTTAATGGGCATGTACTGTCCCTTGTGTAATTGCCACTTGAATGCATTGCTATTTGATGCAGGGGCATCCCTAATGCAAGCCAAAGACACCATGATTGAAGGAAGTTGCCATGAAGCCAAGGAGTCAAATCCTATCAATTGGAACATAAGATTTTCACCTTGGAGCTTTGAAGGATTGACTGGTGAAATGTCCTTTTGATTGACAAATCAGAGTCTTTTTGAATGACAAATCAGAGTCTTTTTGAATCACAATAAATTAGAATAGGAGTTTAGATGTTTTCTTGGTTTGTAATAAATATTAAGGATTGATTTTATCTCCTTATAAACATCCACTTGTTGGACACAAGACCCCTTGGTGACTTATAAACCTTGGGCATCTTTTGAGTCCTTGGATGAAATGAGCATAGTAAGTGTTTATTAGGTGTCTTTTAGATGTTGTTAAGAAGCTTGAAGGTCCAAAATAACTTTAATAAGGTTCCTAAAGTTTCACAACACATTTTTAACCTTCTCGGCAAAGTTGTTTGCAAAGTTGTAATGCAACTTTAAAAGTTGCTTAGCAAAGTTGACATTTGTTGGATAAACTGTTCTAACCACCTAGATGGTTGAACCAACATTTGGAGAGCCTATTTGAGGCTTCAAATGGTCGAAGACAGATAGAGAACCAGTATTGTAATCATTTTGCTTTCATAAAAAATAAAAATAACCCTGTTTTAGTGCATTTCTGGTGAAAAATGAACTCTGTACGGCTGTACGGATGGTGGTTGGATGATAAAATTTGCCTGGAAGTTGTAATAGTGACATCTGATGCTTTGGAAGTTGGTTTGATTGATTCTCTTTGTTTTATATCTAAGTTATTTCAAATTTTCTATGCATTGTTTACAAACCCTCATTTTCAGGGTTTGACTGATGTAAAGACCTTAACTCACGATTCAACCATTGGAATTCCTTCTTCCTTGGTGGAATGAGAGTTAAGGATGTATATTTGTATATTCTAAAAGCTCTGACTACTCTGCATCACTATTGAACCACATTAATGCTTTTTTCCTTCAACAAATGAGGGCAGTCACTGTAAATACAACATGATAATGTACACTCACTGTAAGGATAGTCACAAATGAGGAAATCTCAGAGTGATTATCCCTTGTGTAATTGCCGCTTGAATACATTGCTATTGAACCACATTAATGCTTTTTTCCTTCAAGTGGCAATTACACAAGGGACAGTCACTGTGAGATGTCCTCATTTGTGACAAGGACAGTCACACATGAGGACATCTCACAGTGACTGTCCCTTGTGTAATTGCCACTTGAATGTATTGCTATTCAACCACATTTATGGGCCTGTTTGGACCACGGCACACAATAGCATCTACAGAGAAGAATATCCCAGGTGTAACAAGTTGTAAGAATATACCAACAGTTCTAAGAAGTTCCCTAGCACATAGTAGCATCTACAGAGAAGAATATACAACATGAGGGCAGCCACTGTAAAGACAACATGATAATGTACACTCATTGTATGTGTACATTATCATGTTGTCTTTATAGTTACTGTCCTCATTCAAGTGGCAATTACAGAAGGGACAGTCATTGTGAGATGTCCTCATTTGTGACAAGGATAGTCACACATGAGGACATCTCACAGTGATCGATTGTCCCTTGTGTAGTTGCCACTTGAATGTATTGCTATTGAACCACATTAATGCTTTTCTTCTTCAACAAATGAGGATAGTCACTCTAAAGACAACATGATAATGTACACTCATTGTAAGGACAGTCACAAATGAGGACATCTCACAGTGACTGTCCCTTGTGTAATTGCCACTTGAATTACACAAGGGACAGTCATTGTGAGATGTCCTCATTTGTGACAAGGATAGTCACACATGAGGACATCTCACAGTGATCGATTGTCCCTTGTGTAATTGCCACTTGAATGTATTGCTATTGAACCACATTAATGCTTTTCTTCTTCAACAAATGAGGACAGTCACTCTAAAGACAACATGATAATGTACACTCACTGTAAGGACAGTCACAAATGAGGACATCTCACAGTGACTGTCCCTTGTGTGATTGCCACTTGAATGTATTGCTATTCAGCCACATTAATGCTTTTCTTCTTCAACAAATGAGGATAGTCACTCTAAAGACAACATGATAATGTAAACTCACTGTAAGTGTACATTATCATGTTGTCTTTACAGTGACTATCCTCCTTCAAGTGGCAATTACACAAGGGATTTGTGTTTTCATTTGTGTTTTCAACAGCGCCGTAACCCTCCGCGAAATCACATCGGGATATAAGGGCAAAACAAACAAGAACGTTGTCATTTTTATTTTCAACAGCGTCGAGAGAGATAAACAAACTTAAAACTCAGACTTAAGAAAGATGAAGGCAATGCTTCAAAAGGTCGATGCCCTAAATACGGGAAAACACAATACCACCATTAAATGATGCCCTAGTCACCGTATCAATGCTGCCAGCTCCGTACCAGTATGCTGACTGCTCACTTTCATCCTGTGATAAAGGTAACTTCATTAATCATACTTGAAATGGCAGCATACGAACTAAAGCTGATGAACATTTATAAACTAAAAGTTTAAAACTACAGATTACAAATGTAGTAGTTTCATACGAAAAGAACTTGATGTCTGAAATTTACCATTAGAAGTATCCAAAGGAATACCACAGTACTGTTGAACTTGGAGAATCGGAGATGATCTACACAGCAAGGTTCAACAGCTGTAAGGACTGTTACACCATCTTTAGCATTTGAATACATTTTCTCCTTGGCTTCTGGTGGATCCTCAAAGACCCCCAATGACGTTTTCCCTACAATTATCAATTGTTTGTCAGTATGAGATATTAATAAATAAACATTAATCACAATATTAGGCAAACAATGTTCTTGATGTCTGAATCTAAATCACAGAAAGCTCTAATAAAGCAGTTCTCAGTTTCACATTAAACTAAGTTTCAATTTCAAATGGTTATAATAATTTTTGCAAGTTATAAGTAGCTGGTTACAGTATATGACATAAAAAGAAAAAAAATCATTTCTATTCTTTTCTTCTTTTTCTCTTTCAACGAAGCTTTTGCACCACACAAATGCATACCAAGAATTTCTCAGGAGGTTTCAAGACCATTGCATACCAAACTTCTTCTCTGTAGATGCTACTGTGTGTCGTGGTCCAAACGGGTCCAAATAGACCTAGTGACTCTAGTAGGTCTCCAAAACCTGTTCTGCAGCAATAACTCTTCAATTTGACAAAGGACCTTATGAACTTATATGTTTTTTGAGTACCCTTTTTGATGTTCTAACAATCCTCCAACTCCCAGACCCTGACTCCACTCCAGCATATCAATGTCCTTATTGAGTCCGCAGACCTAATGCATGCCTTTGGGTGTGGGTTCCAAAACAAGGCATTGAAAATGGGTGCATGAAACCAAGATCAGAGTTTGAAGATGTCCACCATGCTCTAAAGATCTAGATTCAACAAGGTTTGAGGTCCTTTACTTGCCGCTACCCTCTGATCTTGCATAATCCATCAACTCCTAGTCAAGAACATTGAGATTCTTGACCTAGGGCTTGCTCTTGAAATTCTCTGGCTTAGTATCCTGTTCCAAAGCTTTTAAAATATGAAAATAAACCCCCTTAACTTGCATTTTACAAAGAACAGAGGATATCCTATGATTTATTTGCAAGTTAAGGCCATTTGAATGCAATAACCCAAAAAATGAGGGTTTGACAGAACAATAGATAAGAAAAAGGAATAACTTTGATATAAGGTGTCTTGAATCTACCAAATAAACTCTCAAAGCATAAGATATAAATACTCTAACTTCCACACTGGTCTGCCCTCCCTTTCACATCCGTACACTGTACAGTGCTCGAAGGAAATGCACAGAAAAGGCTCTGAAATAGTGGCTCTATCTGACAGAGAGTCCATGCTAGGCTTCATGACTAACCTAGAGCACATTCCTTGTTATGGAGGAAGTTTGAATGGTGAAGAACTTATGGAATGGATAGAGGACCTAGATAACCATTTTGACTACAAGTATCTTATTAATAACCATTTTGACTACAAGTATCTTATGGATAGAGGACCTTGATAACCATTTTGACTCATTTAGTATCTTATTGAGCTTCACTTTGTTTCGAGAATATAGTTTAATATTCTCTACTAAACAGGGCCAACCACGTGAAGGTGGAAGCTCATTTGGCCCCACCCCCCTCCCCCTAACATCACTCTACATTCCCTGTTAACATCTAACATTCATTCATTCTTTCAATTATTAATAAAATGTAACATTCAATCAATATCACATGATAACATTCATTAACACATTAGATTCGTTAACACGCAACATTCATCAATATGAAAATAAACACATAATTCATGAACATTCATTAGCACATAATTAAATTCATTGAGACATAAAATTCAGTCATTATCAATTAAGGTATTTAGATGACAATCATTACTTTTTTCTCTTTCTAATTTTTTTTTCTATGTAAGCTCTAAGAGGAGCATCAGTGTTATCATCAATACCCCCCTCATCAGTTGTTTTGTTCTCTGTTCTTGATGATCTCAAATTCCTATGCTGCTGCAAAGGGGGGTCCTCTACAATAACAAATAAAAGAGTTAAATTTAAAATATTTAATTATAATTGTTACAAGTATTTAATTATTTTAAAGAACATAACTGTGGCGCTCTTTAATTACCTGATCTGGCCACATCATTTTGTCTAGACTCAACCTCAACATGCTCATGAGCACCGACCCCTCGATCCTCTACAGTTGCTATACAAAATGTTACATTAATCCAAACACCAATTGTAATTACATATAAAAATTTTAATAGCAAATGTATACCTCCACCACTAGGATGCACATCATGCGAACCTTCATTATGCATAGATTGTGTAGAAGGATTGTCAGGCTGCATTCCAATATCCTACACATTGTTATCATTGCTTTCTTAAAACAGATATACTCACTTTATATTAGAACTTAACATCAAATAGACTAATTGGTAAAGTATTCAATTTGAAATAAATTTCATTTAGCTTATTTACCTGTGGCTCAGATGCATCATTATTTGAACCTTGCACACTGATTTCAGCTCGTAGCCGTTCAGCCACGGCTCTATAGCCTTGTTGGAAGCCAATTCTCTTGTCCTCTTCTGTGAGGCATCTATTGAACTCTGACCCCTACATTTTTTCTTGGTATGGTGAATTTTACTTGCATTGTTTGATCAAAAAAAATTTCCTTGCAATATATAAAAAAATTGATACAAGTTTTCATTTACTAATACTTACAACTCGTGCTTGAAGTTTGGAAAAACCACCAGAGCCGAGCTTGTGTGTCCCGTGCTTTTCTAATCTTGCCTTTGTTGCCTTTGATGTGTCAGGCAATCTATGAAAAGTTTGAAATATGTTAGAGACCAGTACAGGAAAAATTTAGAGGTTAATTAGTACATAATTACATTCTCAAAAGTATCACATACCTTGCTCTACTCTCTACTGGCGTAATTCCTTTTTTCATGTCGGCTTTATACTTTCCATCCAAAATCAAACCCTGCCACTCAGCCTCAAGAACACAGGGCAGACGCTCGTGCCTTGGGTTAACCTCTAAATATTTCCTGTACTGGTCCCTAATATACTTCAAACATAAACCAGCTCTTTCAAGGAGCTTGTTTCTCTCGAATGCACGAGGTCCAAAAAGCTGGGTCATACTATGTACAAGATCATCCTTCAACTTTTTATCTTGGTTATTCCACCTTTTAAATAAAAAAAAAACATGTTAGACTCATAAATGAAGAGAAGCTACCTTTAATATAGCTCAAGAAATTGATGAAAAGGAAAACTATTCTAGCAATGATATGAAATCAAAATAGTGGTTTGGGGTTTTAGTTAGGATATGATGTTCCACCATGTACGTATGGTGGGCCCGAATATCCGCAAACACTCGTCACCAAGTTTTCGCCAAAAAATATCATTCCCTACAAAATAATCATGGGATCATTAGTCGATGAAGAGTGATCAAAAACTAAATTACTATTATATCACTATAGAATAATAATAACTTTAAAGTACCTGGAAGTTTGGATACTTTTAAGGGAATGCCTTCATCGTCGCTGATGATCAATACGCAATTCTTCACCGTTCCCGTACTAGGAACACGGGAACATCCAGGAAATGATGTTGCATCGGGACTTGTTGCATCTCCTATTGCAAAAAATGAAAACCATTATCAAATGCCTCCAAGAAATAATACTTCAAGGGAAATAAATTGGTGCAGAGCACCCATGGTACAAACACAATCAAGGGATCTACATCGTAAACACATAACACTTAAACACATAACAAAAGAGAGAAAAAGAGGGATTTGTGTACTAGTAGATGGTGCAACAGTTGGTGCATTTAGGCTGTGTGTTGTTGACATGGCAGTCGGCAAGACATTTGTGGCTGTCCTGGATGGAGGCGGCGTTGTCATATCATCATGGAAAGGAGCTGAAGAATAAAATTGTTAGAGCATGCATAAATATAGAACGCGTGGACTAGCATGGACAAGATTGTTAGAGCATTAAAAAAAAGATTGTTCGAGCATGTATTGTCAATGATTATGATCATTCCTATATATATTCAGTGGAAAACACAAGTGGGGAATGGAACATGTGATCTACCTGAACCACTTGCAATACCGGCCTCCTCATGGGAATGGGGTTCAAAATTACGCAAATAACTCTGTAAAGACAATGCATCCATATTTTAATTAATGTCATAAAAGAGCATAACATAAAAACCATTATTGAACTCTTGTAATAATTAAAAATTTCATTAATACTTACTTTAAAGTTTTCAGAAGTGCGCAACAACTCAGCTGCCCTGTCTTTTATTTCCTGAGTCTGAGGATGTATGGATACCAAACGTAGAAGTTCTTTCCCAATTTTCTTTAGCAGCTTTTTAATGGAACCGATCGGGTCATCGGTCTCTGCTAAATCAATAAAAAAAGGGTCCACAAGGGGGGACTCCTGAGGGACTGCAGGTTGCTTTCCCTCTCTCCGACCACTGGGCCTCTGTGACAACAATAGTATTAGTATTATCAAAATTACTCCAAAATAATGAAGAAAATAACATTAAAAAAAATAACATTTTACTTCTATCTAGTTTGCACAATTACAATGAGTTTTACCTGCTCATGTGTAGATGAGCTAGGAATATCGTCACCATCACCCTCAGGATGTGCTCTTTGATATGAGATTGCTTATGTTCCCAGCAAATCCTGTGGGAAATCGAATTTTTCGTATGACTTCTTTTATGGCATCACTTTGCTGCTCCGTTAATAACCAAGGAAGGGCACTTATATTAATCTGATCTCTATTGCTATTTGAGTGAATGAAATTCTTCAGTGCATGATTGGATTCATGAATGTCATTACAAATTTTGACAATTTTTTCTTTGTCACGCCTTCCATCCAGTATTTTCCACAATGTCTCTGTTATATTCTTTCCAACATGCATAAGATCAAACAAATCCACAATTTGTAGGTCCTCGTAGTAGGGCAACCTACTAAATTGTCTGGGATAGCTTTTTAGTCCCTTTGGAAGGTTGTCAGTAGTGCCTTGACGACCTTCACGATCATCAATTACATAATTATTAAACAAAAATCACAATAGAAATATATAAATTACAAACATAAACCATTAAGTGGAATGACATTACCTCGACGATTAATTCTATTATATTCCAACTTCCATAGGCGAGGTGTCATTCTTCGTGGCTTTGATGTAGTCTCTTCTTTCCCATTGAAAAGATATTTTTCCATACTTCGATACTTATGATTCTTGTGGAGGAAGTGTCTATACTCATCAAACAAATGCTTTCCTAAACTTTTTGAATGATGAGATTTCATCTTTGACCACAAACTGGACATGCAAATTTTCCCTTTGTTTGAAGACCTACAAGATAATGATATAATTGGATTATTAAATATGTTGATTTTTATAATTAGAATTATCATGCGCAACTTGAATTCACTATAACATACCACAAAAATGTGTTAGCCCTAGGGCATCATGTATTGTCCATACAAGTATTGCATGGAATTGAAATTGTCTTTGTCCTATTGGTCTAGACACGTCATATATAGTGACACCGTTCCATAACTCCACCAGCTCGTCAATAAGAGGCTCAATATATACATTCATATCTTTAACTTGATATTTACCTACTTGAATGAACAGTAACATTACATAATTATTGTGACCATTTTACTGTAAGATTTGTAAGTACATGTAAATTAATAACTATCAAATGATAAAATACCTGGAACAATCATTGCCAACATAATGTGCTCCCTCTTTATTGACATCCACGGAGGAATGTTATTGTTGATAACAAAAACAGGCCACACCGAGCAAACAGATCTCATCTCTCCAAATGGATTGACACCATCCGCTGCCAATGAAAGCCTAAGATTATGAGGTTCTTCTTTGAAGTGTTGCCACTTTTCCTCTATGTGCATAAATGCCGAACCATCCGCAGGGATTCGAATAATGTCATCTCGACTTCTATTGCGTGCATGGTAATCCATAAATTGTGCCAAGCTAGTACACCTGAATAATTGTCGCATCCGTGGAATAATGGGGATGTAACGAAGAACCTTGTGAGGCACCTTTTTTGTTATTCGATTTATTCGATATCTACTCGTATGACATACAGGGCATTGTGTTGCAAATTCATGTTCTTTATAATATATAATATGATCATTGGGACAAGCATGTATTGCTTGATACTCCATTCCAATATCTTTCATAATAGCAGATAATTCTCGATATGAGTGAGGTAGAATATTTGATGGTGGTAACAAAAACTCGCCTATCAATCTACAGCAAAAAATATAAGTTGTTAATATAAACAATATTAGTGGTACATTATTCACCCTTTGTTAACTATAAAGACATATATGACATACCTTAACATACGTGACATTGTTATGTTGGATAAACCATTCATAACCTTCAAGTTCAACAACAACAATATAGCAGAGAGAAGAGTTGTTTGGGAGTCTTTGTATAGGGGCTCGTATGACTTCTCAAGTAGAGGTACATCAAGGCTATCATCATCATCATGATCAGATCCGCTTGGACTAAATGTGTCATGGATCAATGTATTTATACCATCATCTTCAATTGTGTTTTCTGGCGCATGATCGTCATCTTCCATGGGATCATTATCTTCACCTTGGATATTCACACCCCCATGTTCCTCCATATCATGTACTTCCCTGGGGAGATCAACCTATATAAAATTGATTAACATAAATAAACCATGATCTTCAACTCATCATCAAGTGATTTCATATGTATATAAATTGTTAAAATGATATAATGAACAACTTACCAGTGGATGATAGTCATGCCCCCCTTCAATGTGACCATTCTCCCTACAATGTCTCTTAACTGTTTTGATTAGCAATCTTCTACGGTTTAAGCCCTTACAAATTTTGCAAGGACAATAACATTTTCCATCACCTTTTCTTTTCAAGTTAGACCACAATCTAGCGATTGTCTCCCTATTTTGTTCTTCACTTATATTATCTGACATGATCGTTCTTCGCAGGAAGCAAAAATTGGGCTATGAAAACTTCGGTCTACAACTTTCAGTGACTAAGCAAAATTGTCAAAAGTACACAAATCTTCTTAGACCTAGTTAAATCCTTTAATATTTTAAAAGTCTAGTTAAAATATACATTAGATTAAAAAATATACAATTTTCATGCCTGAGCGCGCGGCTACGACTAGTGCAATGGTTTTCTTGCTTAGCTCTAGAAGCTCTCTAGCAATCAAAACATATAAGCTACAAGGCCTAATAGCAATTTCAAAACATATAAGCTACAAGGCAAGACATATTACATGACATGGCAAAAGGATTAAAATATACATTAGATTAAAATATATACAATTTTCAAACCTGAGTGCGTGGCTATAACTCGTGCAATGGTCTTCTTGCTTAGCTCTAGAAGCTCTCCAGCAATCAAAACATATAAGCTATTAGAATTCATTAACTTTCTGTAATTGGAAAACTCTATTTGATATTAGACCGTAAACTACTACTATTCTCTCCATAAGAACTAAGTACAAAATTCTTTCAAGTTCACATCCATGATTCCCTTTAGATTAAAATATACAGCAAAAATAAGCTAAAAGTCTAGTTAAAATATACATTAGATTAAAAAATATACAATTTTCAAACCTGAGCGCGCAGCTATAACTCGTGCAATGGTCTTCTTGCTTAGCTTTAGAAGCTCTCCAGCAATCAAAACATATAAGCTACAAGGCCTAATAGCAATTTCAAAACAAGGGTCATCAAAAGAACCAAAAACAATGTGTGCAAACAATACCTTGTGAAGTGGTATAGACAATTAGAAGATGCTACTATGTGCTAGGGAACTTCTTAGAACTGTTGGTATATTCTTACAACTTGTTACACCTGGGATATTCTTCTCTGTAGATTCTACTGTGTGCCGTGGTCCAAACGGGCCCATAAATGTGGTTGAATAGCAATACATTCAAGTGGCTTACACAAGGGACAGTCACTGTGAGATATCCTCATGTGTGACTGTCCTTGTCACAAATGAGGACATCTCACAGTGACTGTCCCTTGTGTAATTGCCACTTGAATGAGGTCAGTCACTGTAAAGACAACATGATAATGTACACATACAATGAGTGTACATTATCATGTTGTCTTTACAGTGGCTGCCCTCATGTTGTATATTCTTCTCTGTAGATGCTACTACGTGCTAGGGAACTTCTTAGAACTGTTGGTATATTCTTACAACTTGTTACACCTGGGATATTCTTCTCTGTAGATGCTACTGTGTGTCGTGGTCCAAACGGGCCCATAAATGTGGTTGAATAGCAATACATTCAAGTGGCAATTACACAAGGGACAGTCACTGTGAGATGTCCTCATGTGTGACTGTCCTTGTCACAAATGAGGACATCTCACAGTGACTGTCCCTTGTGTAATTAAGTATTGTGGGGAAGCATTCTAAATAACCAAAGCCGCTAACAATAAATTCAACACAGATATGTCCTCATTTCTGGGTATTTTAGCTCTCTAACAGTTGAATACCAGATTAATAATAATGACAAAAGAACAATAAACCCAACGTACTCAGAAATTGTAGCTGTGATTTTGCGGAGGGAATCTCTCTCGGCGCTGTTGAAAACACAAATGACAACCCGCTTGATTTCACGGAGGGAATCTCTCTCGGTGCTGTTCAAAACACAAATGACAACCCGCTTTGTTCAAAACACAAATGATAACCCGCTTGATTTCGCGGAGGGAATCTCTCTCGGCGCTGTTGAAAACACAAATGACAACGTTCCTTTTTTTTTTTTGCACTTATATCCCGACCAACATAAGGTCCATTTGTAATACAACATGATAATGTACACTTACAGTGAGTGTACATTATCATGTTGTCCTTAGAGTGACTATCCTCATTTGTTGAAGAAGAAAAGCATTAATGTGGCTGAATAGCAATATATTCAAGTGGCAATTACACAAGGGACAGTCACTATGAGATGTCCTCATTTGTGACTGTCCTTACAGTGAGTGTACATTATCATGGTGTCTTTAGAGTGACTGTCCTCATTTGTTGAAGAAGAAAAGCATTAATGTGGTTCAATAGCAATACATTCAAGTGGCAATTACACAAGGGACAATCACTGTGAGATGTCCTCATGTGTGACTGTCCTTGTCACAAATGAGGACATCTCACAATGACTGTCCCTTGTGTAATTCAAGTGGCAATTACACAAGGGACAGTCACTGTGAGATGTCCTCATTTGTGACTGTCCTTACACTGAGTGTACATTATCATGTTGTCTTTAGAGTGACTGTCCTCATTTGTTGAAGAAGAAAAGCATTAATGTGGTTCAATAGCAATACATTCAAGTGGCAATTACACAAGGGACAATGTCATGAGCCGTGACATATTGAACTTAGTATAATAATAAAATGATTAGATGATATATAATAATCTATTATTAACGGTTTATAACAATAATATATAATTATTATCAAAAGATAATAATAATATATAGTTAGCATAATAAGTAATATGTTAATTAAATAATATTAAAATATTAATAAATAATATAATTATGATTATAATTATAATATAAATTAATAATAAATAATTATTAATAAATTATATATATTATATTATAATAATATATTAAGTAATAATATTAAATCAATTATTGATATAATAATTTTAATATATAAATAATATTAATAAACCTCTCAATATAAAACAATATGTTATCACTATAATAATATTTATTATAATATTATTAATATTACTAACATCATTAATTATAATATTTAATAATAACAATAACATTAATAATAATAATAATAATAACGTTTAAAGCAATATCGAATATCTGTAATCGATATACATCTACATTAAACATCTGCATTATCTATCACGATGAGGAATGAAGAAGTGATACAACAATTACTAGTCATTACACATCGATACCATGAGAGGATGATTAATGAACCAAATACTATGAAGTCAAGATCAACATGATATGAATAAGGGATAGGTCGCTATGTGTTTCAGAAGATGTATTGATAAGCAAGAAGGATAACCATTCATATATTATAAATAATCATTAATTGCACAAGTTTAGACAATGACATATCCGATAAAGCAATATCAAACATGAAGACCCGCTAGCAAATATGCACCATCACTTCCTATGTTATCATGACAATAACATAAACTAGATTGAATTCTACTATCTATATTCATAGACACCACATAGGAGGATATCGACTAAAGGATTGAAAGATTATCGATTGTCTGAGATAAACCACATCTTGTAGAAACACAAAAGCATCAGTGATTATATCACAAGCTATTGATGAATGAGGCATTAGTCATGGATAATAAGTACAATGTATCCTTAAGTATTAACAGGAATGGAAGTCAATTTGAAGATCAAACTCCATTACCAGCAATCAACCAATAAATGGACAATTATCAGAAAATGATATCGACTTATATCAGAGTAGAAAGATTGGATATCATCATAACAATATGGGATAAGGCAAGAGTTAATATCGATTGACTAAATACTAATGATAGTTAGACCAAACTAATACAAACACAATGGATGTTAACTACTGGTTGCACTACCAATTAGGGAAGATTACCTTCATAAAAAGATTTGATATTGAGTCAATCTGGGAGTTATCTATGATCAGAAAATAATGAAATAATATTATGTGAACAGTCGGATTATGGAAAGGTGTGATTAACAAAGGGACATGGAGGAAGAAACAAGACACGTCTCATTCATAGCATCTCTTCATTTGTTAAAGACAATATAAGAATGCATTCTCGTCAGTCACTCAAGGCATCATTAGAACTTTATTTACTTATCCATATTTGGATATACTCAATAGAGCATCTGCCGTTGGCAGTTTGGTTTCAAGTTTATCATTGCAGATCAGAGACAACACCATGATTGCACAGATAGAAAGGATAGTCAGAAACAGCATCAATATTTGAAGTTGCAAGCATATAATTCAGAATCTGAAATAGCAACATATCACTCATAGCGATATTACACATTTGCATAATTACATCATCATATCAGACACAACAAATACATTGTTGTAAGCAATACTTATTGATTGTATATCGATATTGTTTATATCAGACATACCATCATTATACTATCACTATAAGTGATAGGAAACATCATATTCATAGCATATTTCATATCATTATATCCGACAGTGCTATTAAACATATTGGTATCAATATCATCTTGCACACATATTGTGATTGAATCTGAAATAGCGGTTGATATCTTAAGTAACCTCCATTACTTAGTTTAATTGTAAGTATCTGATAGAGTAAGTCTGAGAAGTGGAGTAATTGTTCCTGTTTTCCAAGTTAGCCAAAAAGGGGACATTACAGACAATCACTATGAGATGTCCTCATGTGTGACTGTCCTTGTCACAAATGAGGACATCTCACAATGACTGTCCCTTGTGTAATTCAAGCGGCAATTACACAAGGGACAGTCACTGTGAGATGTCCTCATTTGTGACTGTCCTTACAGTGAGTGTACATTATCATGTTGTCTTTAGAGTGACTGTCCTCATTTGTTGAAGAAGAAAAGCATTAATGTGGTTCAATAGCAATACATTCAAGTGACAATTACACAAGGGACAATCACTGTGAGATGTCCTCATGTGTGACTATCCTTGTCACAAATGAGGACATCTCACAATGACTGTCCCTTATGTAATTCAAGCAGAAATTACACAAGGGACAGTCACTGTGAGATGTCCTCATTTGTGACTGTCCTTACAGTGAGTGTACATTATCATGTTGTCTTTAGAGTGACTGTCCTCATTTGTTGAAGAAGAAAAGCATTAATGTGGTTCAATAGCAATACATTCAAGTGGAAATTACACAAGGGACAATCACTGTGAGATGTCCTCATGTGTGACTGTCCTTGTCACAAATGAGGACATCTCACAATGACTATCCCTTGTGTAATTCAAGCAGCAATTACACAAGGGACAGTCACTGTGAGATGTCCTCATTTGTGACTATCCTTACAGTGAGTGTACATTATCATGTTGTCTTTAGAGTGACTGTCCTCATTTGTTGAAGAAGAAAAGCATTAATGTGGTTCAATAGCAATACATTCAAGTGGAAATTACACAAGGGACAGTCACTGTGAGATGTCCTCATTTGTGACTGTCCTTACAGTGAGTGTACATTATCATGTTGTCTTTAGAGTGACTGTCCTCATTTGTTGAAGAAGAAAAGCATTAATGTGGTTCAATAGCAATACATTCAAGTGGCAATTACACAAGGGACAATCGATCACTGTGAGATGTCCTCATGTGTGACCTTTGTGAAGGCAAGTGCCAATTTGTACCCAAGTTACCAATATTGTGGCAAAAGTGGGAATGAAGCATTTAGGGGTCAAATTGGGCAAAGAAGTGTAGAAGTGGCCTATGTGAGGTCTAAATAGCCTAACTAAGTCATGGTTAGGGTCTTATGGTGTTTGAACAATAAGTTTTGAACCAAAATCCCAAAGGTTGTAACAAGTTGTCAATGTTGTCATTCACAACATTGACAACATTTGTGCAAGGGAGCATTTTCGAGTAAGATGGTTATGTAACTATATGAAACCATTGAATTAGGCATCAGATCAACTATAAGAGGCCTCCATCGATCTGTGCAAAAGGTTGGGGGGAAAAACATTTGGAATTAAGAAGATTTGTAGAGTAACACGGTTTTAGTGAATTCTTGAGTTTTTTTGTTTCTTTGTTTTCAGTTGATTAATGGATTAGATAGCTCGCAGTGTCTATTGGAAAAGTTAGTACAAGTTGTTTTTTTATTCTGTGTTGTGTTTTTTTTGAGTTTTGAAGCATTCCAACTAGTTTGTTAATTCTTTTGTTAAGTACCCTATCATTGGTTTGAACCAGGCAGGTTGAACAAATGGAGTCTTAGCTCATCATTCCATTGTCAATTTTGTACGGGCTCTTGGAATGGGTGAGGAGACTCCATGTACTATATGTTTGGAAGGAGGGGCCCTGGGAAGCTCATTTTCTATGTTTGCAATGATGTCCTAGGTGAGTCAGTTGAGCACAGTTAGGGATGACAAATCATTACAAGAAGATTACAACAAGTTGAATGCATTGGTTGCTTCAACTAAAATCTCATGGAGAGGTAGACACACATCTAAAGAAGCCCCAAGTCAAATTAGAAGATTGGGTGAGTTTCTTTGGTTGCTAAGAAAACAAACTCTTAGTCAGACTGTCCAAGTTGTGTCAAAATACTTGTTTTCAGGCATGGCTGTAGCAGTTGGTGTACAAAAAATCTAGGAGGAGAAGACCTTAGATATCTTGGAGTTCTCAATAAAGGGCATCTGAATCCTAAGCCCTTTAGGTGGCTTAATATAAACAAAAAGGCTTGACAAAGGCCTAATTGCTAGCAGCCTATTTTTGGGTGCAATTGGCATGGTTTGATGAACCGGATTGAAGTACTGATGAAAAGTATAGGTGAAGGAGTAATATTGAAACCAATAGAGGTCCTAGTGGCCAGCCTCTCCATGGAGTAAAGTTCTAGTTGAATGTGTTTCAATTTGTGAAGACAAGACTAGGAGTGTCCTAGTAGCTAGATTGGTATTGAGCAGAGTTCGTTGTATTTCTTGTTGGTGTGCACTAGTTGAAGGAGTGGGATCTTGGGTAGAGATACCTAAAGAGTGTAGGGATAGTTAAGTACCCTATCAAGTCAAAACATTGGCCTAAAGAGACCCTAGTGAAGGATAGGGAGTGAGAAAGACAAAGTGTTACATCAATTAACAAGATCATTTTTTGGTAATTGTGTACATTATCATGTTGTCTTTACAGTGACTGTCCTCATTTGTTGAAGAAGAAAAGCATTAATGTGGTTCAATAGGAATACATTCAAGTGGAAATTACACAAGGGAATATCACTATGAGATGTCCTAAGTGTGACTGTCCTTGTCACAAATGAGGACATCTCACAGTGACTGTCCCTTGTGTAATTGCCACTTGAATGAGGACAGTCACTGTAAAGACAACATGATAATGTACACAAGTACCGTGAAGGTAGTCGCAAGTTAGGGCTGTTTCATTGCATACCCGAAACAATGAAGACATTACAGTCCACAAAATGTTTGTGCTTGAAAGATGAACAAATAAAATTAAACTTCTAAATAACCAAAGCCGCTAACAATAAATTCAACACAGATATGTCCTCATTTTTGGGTATTTTAGCTCTCTAACAGCTGAATACCAAATTACATAATAATGACAAAAGAAAAATAAACCCAATGTACTCAGAAATTGTAGCTGTGATTTCGCGGAGGGAATCTCTCTCGGCTCTGTTGAAAACACAAATGACAACGTTCTTGTTTTTTTTGCCCTTATATCCCGATGTGATTTCGCGGAGGGTTACGGTGCTGTTGAAAACACAAATGACAACGTTCCTTTTTTTTTTTGCCCTTATATCCTGACAACATCGCAATTGCAAGTTAGGGCTGTTTCACTGCATACTCGAAACAATGAAGACGTTACGGTCCACAAAACGTTTGTGCTTGAAAGATGAACAAATAAAATTAAACTTCTAAATAACCAAAGCCGCTAACAATAAATTCAACATAGATATGTCCTCATTTCTGGGTGTTTTAGCTCTCTAATAGTTGAATACCAGATTACATAATAATGACAAAAGAAAAATAAACCCAACGTACTCAGAAATTGTAGCTGTGATTTCGCGGAGGGTTACGGCGCTGTTGAAAACACAAATGACAACGTTCTTGTTTTTTTTGCCCTTATATCCCGATGTGATTTCACGGAGGGTTACGGCGCTGTTGAAAACACAAATGACAACGTTCTTATTTTTTTTGCCCTTATATCCTGATGTGATTTCGCGGAGGGTTACGGCGCTGTTGAAAACACACATGACAATGTTCCTTTTTAATTTTGCGCTTATATCCCGACAACGTCGCAATTGCGACAGTGCCAAATGTATTGTTGTCGCAAATTGCGATGGTGTCGGGCTATATTTGAAAAAAAAAGGCCAAAACCGCATGACATTTGCCTGCCGTCGCAATTTCACCCCAAATGTATTAGTGCAAGGCTCCAAAGATGAAAGAGGCACCATGTTTTTACTGATGTTTTGTTTCATGTGCAAATACATGAGGAGTTGATCCAACAATATATCCAATGAATAGCCTTGACCCTTGATGTAGATCATGATAGGAAAACCTTAGGTTTCCTGTCAGTGACTGCATCAAGGGCCAAGAACACCCACAGTCAACAAAGAAAACATCCAGATGATGTAGCGTCAATGGGGACACTTAAGGATCATGAAGGCAGAATCATGGGAGCAAAGGAAAACATGAAAGTACAAATGGCAGAGTGATTACAGAGCATTGTAACACAAGGTACATCCAGCATGTTGTAATACTCTTTGGGTATTATTCAGTGGGCAAACATGGAAATAAAGGAACAATTCCTTAAATCATGTAATAAATCCAGTCCCATATAGGTACAAATGATGAACATAACATCTTCTAATAACATCAAATGGACCTCATTAAGCACAATGAATCATCATCAAAATAGAGAACAGGGTACACAATATGCATTCTAAGGAAGGGTACATTATAGCATAGGTGTGCTTTAAATCTACATTCAATACATTGATGCTATAGCATGAGCATATGTAATGAGCCAAACAAAAGGGGCTAACTTAGACCTTGGAGAATCCATCTCAACAAGCTACCTGTAAAAAGTGAGTACACATGCATGTGCCCTCAAAATACAGTCCGGAATCAAATTCAATATCAACATAGAACTGAGCATTCAAAATCAAGTAACATAATATTGGATGTGCAAGCAAGCATCAAATCAATCATGGTGCATGAATTGAAACAATGATCTGATCAAACAAAAATAGTGCTTCTAGCCCACAGGCTTTTATCATAACAACATATAGGATCAAATGCAAAGCAATGAGGAGATGCTTCCAAGAAATAGATCAGAGCAATGATTTAATAACAGTCTACATTTAATGAACAATCATAATTAATACTGTCCAGTCAGCTCATGGGCTTGATAGTGGACACCAGAATTTCAAGTACAACGAGCAATAATATATGATGCCAATGAATTCTGTCTGTTATGGCAAGAGGGCATCGATTAGTTAAGAAAAGCTTGTTGTTAATCATACCTGATGCTCGTGGCACACAACTAGTGATCTAAGAGCAACATATACATTCCAAACAGTTAGCATGCACACGACACTCAGGCCATATAAAATACAACATGTCACCAATGCCCTAAGTACCAAGCAATGATGCTATTGGTTTTAGCTCACGACCTTATGCAACAATAGAACATAGGTCTCGGGCCATAGTTCAAGGCACTGGCAGGTCACCAAGAGGCAACGCACAAACCCTTCATGATGCCATGGACTCACGAGCTCCACAAGGATGAGCACCGATGATGAAGAGCAATGACAATATAAACAAAGGTTCATTTACAACAATGAACATAGTCATGGTGTCTGTGAACAAGCAAGTGACAAGCTATATTGAATAACGACATCATCAAATGAAGATTTATTACATATAAAACATGCAACAACCTATACATGATGTGCAAGGTTCATGGGCTATAACATAAACAAGCCTCCCCAAGACCAGCAAAAAATTGAGAGGAATGCATTAGTGCTATATTTCAAATCCCATGGCCCCAATGTGTTCATGGTCGCCATGGCAATCAACATCAATGACCACAACCCACGGGTTAATAACAAAACATATATGTAGTGCCCACGAAAAGAAGAGTAAGCAAATGCGGTGCCAAATGAAGAATAGTAGTAGACATCATTGAACAGTAGACACCAAGGCGTCAAAGGTTGGAAAGTAAGCATACAATGCCCTCAACCTCATCCAGGTATGAAGACATCAAATGCCCTATGCCTGCGGGCTATCATGGTTCAAAGCATGAGCACTACCGGTGAAGCACGGGTTATGCAAAGATATATGTAGCAGTAAATTCAATAAACCATCAATACAAAGATGCCCTAGTCGTGGATCACCTAGCCTTCCCTAAGCAATGAATTCACAGGGTGCCTCACAGACACTCGAAGACCTTCAAATCAATACCTAAGCAGCATAGAGATTCACATCCATGGGCTAGAATGAATAGAGGAATAAAATTTTGAGTGCACATTCAAATACCATGCCCTCGAGAGTTCAGAGGAGCCGAAAAACACATTGTAAACAAAATTCACAATATCCTCATAATATAGAGCATGATACAAATGCAATGAAGTGAAATCAAAATGCAGAGACCGTACCCTAAGTCTCACACATTGCCACAGAGAAACAGTGCCATAAAATACTATGCAAATATGTAGTGCCCTCAAATATGTAGAGGGTTCACAATGCAATGTCGTGCCCTAGGATTACATGGAGCCATAAAGTGACTTCAAGAAATGAAATGATTGAAATAAAAAAATAGTGAATTCATAGATCATGCCCTAGCTGGCATAAAGGGAGATCATACAAAATTGCCCTAACTTTATTACTCCCAGGCCATCATTCATACTGTGAAATGCCATGTACTCAAATATTCATGGGGCCGAATACACTTTGTGAACAAGCATACAATACCAATAAAATATAGAAACCAGAGCATAGTGATATGAAAGTAAAATCAAAGTTACCAGTGCCCTCGAAATCCAACAATGAAGACGAAGATAAAATGCCACCTGCAATGCCTACCTCATTTTGCCGATGCCATGAAAAGGGAAGAGGATGGATGTTTCCAAAGCCGAATTCAAGGGTCAGAGATGAAGTACCAGTAAAGATAGTAACTTGCTAGATGGAGAATGGGGAAGTTCGAGTGCCAACATTTTCTCTATTTTTGCAGAGGAGGGTTTCAAAATGATGGATTTTTCTTGTCTCCCCTTCTTTTTAGGGTCGAGGTTCTATTTTGATGCCATGTTTTCTTCAAAACATTGGATTTTAGGTGTAAATTTTTAAATGTCCTTTCCCCATTTT
The DNA here is from genome assembly GCA_027943335.1 of Chamaecyparis obtusa. Taxonomy (NCBI): domain Eukaryota; kingdom Viridiplantae; phylum Streptophyta; class Pinopsida; order Cupressales; family Cupressaceae; genus Chamaecyparis; species Chamaecyparis obtusa. Next base: position 2,313,103 of record BSBK01003960.1, on the reverse strand, counting down.
TTGGGTTGAGAGCCATTTATTAGTTTGAGATATTTTGAGATATGTTAATCCATAGTTTGTTCTAGGGCATAAATGGGTTTTATTGTTTAATGTTATTACTTTTAAAATGTGTTTTGCTTTTTTGGGTTGAGACCATCTTAGAATGTACATTAAATCCATTTTATGTCATAGTGGGATAGGTTCTTAATGACGAGTCATTGCATATCCTATTGATATAAATTCTAGCGATGGTGTTTTTATAAAATGTCATCAGAAAATGTTCAATGCATGACTTAGTGGGTACAATGGTTGTTTCTTTGACTATCTATTTTTAGGGACCCCACTTTCTCCGCCCCCCTAGAAACCCATGAATCTGGCATTCGAGTTATGATGCAACCTCATGGGTCTATTGTTGATCTTTTTCTATTCTTAGGAGGTGGTGGAATTTGAATACAAATTCCTAGGTTTTAGTTATATACCTCTCACTTTTGGTGATAGAGGTTAGCTCTTCATTCTATTCTCTCTGATATGAGTGTTGTAGCTCTGAAAGACACAATTGTACATAGCTTATTTTTAGCAATAAAAATTGATCCTTCTTGTTTCCCTACAATTTTGGATTTTTTCTTTGAATCACATGAAGGATTACTATGATGTCCTTGTATCCTTAATCTACATGTTGATCCAAGTGGATTCTCAGAAATTCATTTTTAGCTCAGTAGTGTAAATTTGTGTGCAATTGAAAAGATCAAAATTGTGGAGATTTCTCCCTTCTCTATATTTCAAGTACCTCATTTCATAAAGAGTTTAAGGAAATAGAATCAAGTTGTGAGTCCAATTTTGTTTCGCTGATTGAAGTAAACTTATTTCAGTTGTGGATCTTCTTTCGAATTTGGTGGATCACCTTTGTTTTCAATCAGTTTGAGTTGTTTATTTTATGCACTCTCTCCCTTTCCTCCTAATAAGTTAATCAGTTTTCAAGTGATCCAAAGGGAAGCTGGCCCTTAACTCGGAGGTCTATTCTCAGATAGGTTACCCACAACCTGAGAATAGTCCCATGTTTCACAAGATGCTGGGTTTTAGTACTTAGCAAATTGGGTGCAATCCTTAGTGACAACATTCAGTTTTTCAAATGATAAGAAATGGGAAAACACATACATAACAGAGAAGAAAATACATGATCAGCTTCAGATGGTGCAAAACTATGAATACCTTTTTAAATAGCTCTATAGAATAAGCATTGCCAAATTTTGCAATGGTCGCAATGAACAAAAGAAAGACAAAAAAAAATTGTCAATTTTTTTTTCAGATCGACAAAAACACAACAATTTTTTTTGAATTCTTTTTGCAAGTTTTTTGTTATTTTCCACTACCAAATATACAGATCATAACGAACAGATGCTGGAAATTTCACAAAATTCTACTGTATTTTTTAGATTTTTCAAATTTGATCAATAGTACATTTTGTAGAGAGCTTAGCCACGCTCGTAAATATATGAGAACGTAGTCCATGGATCATTCTCAATTGTCTAGTTTCAACATCTAGCTGAGGTTAAGAGGGCTCATAACAGAAGATGAACCCTAGAAAATGTCGTCGACAATGATTCTGTTTGCCTTCTCAAAGGTATGGTAATTGTCCTAGAATAAATATGCATCTATGTTTCTATACAAATTTGAAGCTGCAGTGTAGAGGTCGAATCCATTGTAATTTCCTTGTCTGCAACATTCATTCGTTGTATCCGTAAATCCTACAATTAAAAACACCATGAGAATATAAAACATTTTAAACAATACCCATTAAAAATAAGCTAAGGAGGTGTATGAAAAAGAGCAGTAAGGTTGAATTTATCGTATGCTGGAGGATTACTGTACAAGCCCATGTTCATTTGATAGCTGTCGGCAAGAGTGTAAACTTGAGCAGAAACCTCACCGTTGAGTTGATTTATGATAGATTTAAGTTGTGAGTTAAAAAATGAAGGACCTTGCTGAACTTTTGCAATGCATTCTCCATTGCAAGCCCTGCTGGCCTTCACTTCTGGAGCACATCCCAATGGCCTGTTGATGTTACTAGCACTCTTCTGCCTCCCAAAGCGTACATTCTCTGCATAACAAATGTAACAATAGACATTTAATCAAAGCTTTTAAATATATCCACCAAATCAATTGCAAAAACATTAAAAAAAAATGAGTGAATATAGTTTTAGACTTTCTGTGGTGTTTCTAGAAGATTTGTCTAAATAAAACTTTAAGCTTTAACTTATTTAGACTCTTTATATCATTTAGATCAAACCTATAAAATATCATTCTCCTTGGTAGAAGTAAAATAAATATGAACCATAATTAGAATGTAATAAATAATAATATTCATACGAATTGCACTCCAGTGTCATTAAGAATTTCAACGTCTGCAAAAGTGAAATTAGCACCCCTCAGCAATGCATTGCTGGCAAGTGAAGGACTCAAATATGGCAGGACAAATTCTTCTCCCAACTTCTTGCTTGTAATTCATATAGTACTTCTACATTAAATGCCACCCTCATCGTTATTTTGCCTAATCAATGTCATTTACAATTCAAAATTGGGGACCAAGCTGCCTAATAGTAGACATGGATCAATCATCTCAAAGGAAAATGAATGATTTATAAATGATACCAAGATTTTATTTTGGACAAGGCATTCAATCTTTCAAATTATAAAAAAATTACTAAACCTTTTCTGAAAACAAAATAATTATATTGTGTTGGAAAGTTTCTAGATTTAACAATCTGTAGGTAGCTTGATGACCATAGAATATGACCATAATTTGATAAAAAGCCAAAAAAAAATTAATACAACTACATGGCCCATCAAAACATAATGTTTCTCCATACTAATAATCTTAAAAAAAAAAACTAATAATAATGCATTCTAAAGTTTCTGGATTTAGACAGTTTGCACTTTCTTTTTGATCAAAATGTGACACACTTCTATAAACCATTGCACTTGAGAGAATCCATAAAGAGGGATGTTTCAAGAGGTGGCTTATAGCTTCCTATCTATGACGTGCAATAATGTAAGCATTATGGATAGTGGCTCTCAAATGAACCTCAATAAGAAACCCTTGCAAGGTGCACCATAGAATGAAAGATTCAAAATGATAATGTGAGAATGAGAGATCTAAATGAAATGCAAGATCTAAGCTAGAATGCAAATGAAATAACAAGAAAGCAAAGCTAATCTAACAAGATTACCACGCCTCCTAATTAAGCTATGCGATTTAGGTTAGATGCAACAAGGAAATGCTAAGCTAAGAATGCAAGAGAATACTCTAAGAATGCAAGTAAACAAAATGATAGCATAACATTAGCATAAGGGAATGAGATGCAAGAGTGAGGAGTGAGGAGAGAGCCTCCTTTTTAAAGAGAAACAGATGATGGAGATTAAGAGACAAAATCCAAGGGTAGAGAGTAATTCCTATTTTAACTTTAGGGCACAAGATTCTCAAGAGGCAAAATCAATGGACAAGAATGGTTAGGTAGAAATGATTGGTGAGGATTAAGAGGCAAAAGAGATTCTATTTTTTGTTTTTTGTTTTTTTAAAGTTAGGAAATTCCTTTTTCATGTGCACACATAGGGTAAAGTGGATTTTATTTAATGAAAAGGGAACATGTTCTTTTAATTAAATAAAGTTTATAATTTAAAGTGGTCAAACTTTACCTTATATCATCAAATAAATGATAAAATGATGATTTGATCAAGAGATATGATTGATTAAGCATAAGATAAAGTCTAGTATTTTAAATTTTAATGTTAGATTGGAGCTCAAAGTTTACTAGACTATTTTTGGGTGATTACATTTACCCCTCTTTGACTAATGTGTGAGCAATTTGGGAACACATTGAGTCAAAGAATGATAAGATAACTGATAGAGATCTGACTCCGAACTTGATCGAACGAAGCATAGAGAGATAAATAATCCTGAAACTAATCGAACGAGAACTAGAAAAGGTAGATAAGATAGATCTGACTCTGAAATCGATCGAATGAAGTACAAAAAGGTAGCTAATCCCATACTTGATCAAATGAGAACTAGTAATGATAGATAAGATAGGAGAATCAATTTGTAGCTTTAAGAGATAGATTATTCCTATCCCCTCAAGATCAAAATTGAAATGAGGTAGAGGAGGGGCAAAAATGAGATAGATTTGATCAAATTCAAGATAAGATAAGGTCTAAGATGATCAACTTAGCGCACAAGACTAAGTTTGACCACCAAGTGATGAAAATTTGCCCTAGTTTGAATAAGGTTGACTAGGGAGATGTAGCACTAGAATTAGGTCAAAACCAAAAGAAAGGATGATAAAATGATGATAGAAGAGAGTAAAATGATGATTTCCTCAAAAGATTGAAGAGATTAGTCTCGAAGGGTCAGCCAACTATGCATAGGAGGGAATAATTTTAAAACGTGATTTTGACAATCAAGATGAAGCTAAATTTTGATTTCGATCACGAAAATGGATCCAGGATATCAAAATTAGGTAAGGATGCAATTTTTGCAAAAATATGGGACTTTGAAAAATCAGGCCAAAATGCTATATAAGGGGCCCAAAGGGTCATTTTCAAATAATTTGTGCCTTTTGACTTTTAGTGATTTCAGAGTGAGACAAAGCTTCCTAATGGGAGATAGACAAGTTCCTGTAGAGAAACATCGATTTGAGCTCCACCGTTTGCACAACCAGCCTTGAGGGTATCCTCAAGCGGTAAGTACCTAAAAAAAATTTCCATTTTGTTTCATTTATTGCATTTTTGGCACATTTTTTTGTCTAGTTTTTTGAAAATTTTCCTACAAAAATTTGAAGTATCACACCACTTTATTGAGAAATATTGTACGACATTTTGCACAACTCCTAAGTGTTGTATGGATTTTTTATGATGTATTGTACTAGTGGGACCCATTAGTCATTGGATTTTGTGCGAACTATTGCACCATTCTGAAGTGTCACACTAGTATATTAGAAAATGTCGTACAAAACAAAACAAAACTGTGAAATATCATCTTCCATTTTTTGAGTTTCTGACTGCTTAGCGACTTGACTGGGAGTACTTAGATCTATTGTTGATGCTTTGTAGATATGCTTATAGTCACTTTTTGACATATCTATGATGTATTCTGATGCATTTCTACTTGTGTTTGTGATGCAACGTCAATTTACAGATTTGGCCATTAGGGCCCCTCACCTAGTAGGTCTACGCTTAGTTCCTTGGTTGTCTATCGATGAGAGAGATACTTTGGAGTCTATGGGCCTTAGTGAGCTTTTGTAGATGCCCCATATTTGGGCAAACCATGGGCTACTGATCGCGCTCACTAAGTGATTTTATTTGGAGCATAATACTTTCTATTTTCCTACCATAGAGGTCACAGCCACACTAGAGGACGTGTACCACATTCTTCACATCCCCTTCCATGGAGAGCTAGTAAGTATCCCTAATAATTACAGATTCTTGATTAAGACATATATTATGTTTACTGTCATTATCGATGTTGATATTGATACTAAAATTGGATCTTGCAAATATATTTTGATCAGTCACCTACAAATGGGATTGTAGATATGCAGGTCATGTATGCAGATTTCACCATTCTCAATCGCACTATCCTCTGGGAGAAGATGATGGACAACTACAGTGAGGAGTAACCAGTTGCATGCATTATTTTTTCTTTGATTGGGCATGTCTTGGGTGCAAACAAGAGTTAGAGGGGTTTTTAGTATGGTTGGGGCAGGTTGGTTATGGAATTGTTATCTCGCTCGAGACGGATGGCATTTGGATCCTCTCTCCTAGAAAATATGTATCATGAGCTTCACAATATTGTCTATAGGGAGGGGAAGAGTTGGTCAATAGGGGCCATCTTGGCACAGCTGTGGGCGTGGGAGCACATCACCGTGATCCGCTTGAGGGTACAACCCAGACAAAGAGGGCGACCCTATATTTATAGGTACTCAGGTTTCATTCAACAGACCCAGGTGGGGGACACTCCATACTGGTGATGATGCTTGGATGATCTTCATTCCTTTGTATGACATCCTTATATTGAGTGCGAGTAGTAGGCTGAGGCTAGAGATGAGCTAGCATACATGTTTTATAGCAGACCGTTATTAGGCAGGCACTCAGGCATAGTTGATCGGTTTGTTATCAATAGAGTGTGGTGACAGTTTAACAGGGCACATGGTGTCAATACTGAGACCACTGACTATGATAGGTACAGAGATGAGGAGGACCACATATGGGGTCCCATGTTGAAGTTGACATTTGTCTTCATGATATGCAACAGTTGCAAAGGGTAGTACTTGACCTTCTCCCTAAGATTATAGATGTGGGTACTACCTTAAATTATAGGAGATGGATCTGGGATCACCTGTACCCAAGGTTTTCAGCTCCTATAGATCCGAAATTCAAAGGGGGAGGGGATGAAGGTGATGAGGGTGGTGATGAGGGAGGAGGAGGAAGAATGAGTTGGTCCAGGGGTGGTGCCCCTTCTAGCAGTCAACCATCCAGATCCAGGTCTAGGGGTAAGGTAGTGGCTATGGATTTTGATGAGCCTAAGGAGAGCTTAATGAGGAGGCCATGGGGAGACCAAAGGAGTAGGGAAGAGGATAGACCTTCCACACAACCAGAGAAGAGGGCATCCGTCGATGATGGGCTAGCACATAGGGTCACAATAATGGAGGTAGAGTTACAATAGGCACATATTACGACAATCATGAGAGATCAATAACAGGTCGATGATAGGGCCCGAAAGTAGGGGCTCAGGTAGGAGAGAGACCAGGTGAGATAGGAGGTGCAGTGACATAGGGCCAAAGCAACCTATTATTATGTATCCTACATAGCCACTGTACCTACAAGTCAAAGAGTGCCAGACTACTTGCAGAGCATGAGTAGATCAAAGGGTGAAGTACAGGCACCACAGAGGGTCTAGGCTCCTCCACTAGTTCCACATGCTCATGAGGGTGGAGTCCAGACTTAGATTGTATTAGGGCTTCCCATCTGATATTTTTGACTTGAGATTTTGATCTCTATTTTTGCAGAGGAGGCTTTCAAAATGATGGATTTTTCTTGTCTCCCCTTCTTTCTAGGGTCGAGGTTCTATTTTGATGCCATGTTTTCTTCAAAACATTGGATTTTAGGTGTAAATTTTTAAATGTGCTTTCCCCATTTTTTGGGTTGAGAGCCATTTATTAATTTGGGATATTTTGAGATATGTTAATCCATAGTTTGTTCTAGGGCATAAATGGGTTTTATTGTTTAATGTTATTACTTTTAAAATGTGTTTCCCTATTTTAGGTTGGACCATCTTAGAATGTACATTAAATCCATTTTATGTCATAGTGGGATAGGTTCTTAATGATGAGTCATTGCATATCCTATTGATGTAAATTATGGGGATGGTGTTTTTATAAAATGTCGTCAGAATATGTTCAATGCATGACTTAGTGGGTAGAATGGTTTTTTCTTTGACTATCTATTTTTAGGGACCCCACTTTCTCCGCCCCCCTAGAAACCCATGAATCTGGCATTCGAGTTATGATGCAACCTCATGGGTCTATTGCTGATCTTTTTCTATTCTTAGGAGGTGGTGGAATTTGAATACAAATTCCTAGGTTTTAGTTATATACCTCTCACTTTTGGTGATAGAGGTTAGCTCTTCATTCTATTCTCTCTGATATGAGTGTTGTAGCTCTGAGAGACACAATTGTACATAGCTTATTTTTAGCAATAAAAATTGATCCTTCTTGTTTCCCTACAATTTTGGATTTTTTCTTTGAATCACATGAAGGATTACTATGATGTCCTTGTATCCTTAATCTACATGTTGATCCAAGTGAATTTTCAGAAATTCATTTTTAGCTCAGTAGTGTAAATTTGTGTTCAATTGAAAAGATCAAAATTGTGGAGATTTCTCCCTTCTCTGTGTTTCAAGTACCTCATTTCATAAGGAGTTTAAGGAAGCAGAATGAAGTTGTGAGTCTAGTTTTGTTTTTCTGATTGAAGTAAACTTATTTCAGTTGTGGATCTTCTTTCGAATTCGGTGGATCACCTTTGTTTTCAATCAGTTTTAGTTGTTTATTTTATGCACTCTCTCCCTTTCCC